>BJBW01008803.1:38255-98732 GCA_004320125.1 Scolopax mira
TATACACATACATATGTATTTATAAACCAAGATTTTAAATCTGCATAACATTTGGTATCTACATATGCTGCTGACTACTATGGGCAGGCTCCTGGAAGAGTGAGATAAAGGGATATGACTGCTCTGTGTCCTGTAGGTCCCAACCCCTGTACCTGGCATACCATGTTCTGACTGAATAGGCCACACCAGGCTGGACTAGTCCAGTTGGAAAGGACTTACAGCAATCATCTAGTCCACCTGCCTGACCAATTCAGGGCTGATGAAAAGTCAAAGCGTGCTGTTAAGGTCATTGTGCAAACGTCCTCTCAAACACTGGCAGGCCTGGGACACTGACCACCTCTCTAGGAAGCCTGTTTCTGTGATTGAGCACCCTCTTGGTAAAGAAATTCTTCCTAATGTTAAGTCTAAACCTCCCCTGGTGCAGCGTTGAGCCGTTCCCTGGGACCAGGGAGAAGAGTTCAGCACCTCCCTTTCCACTTCCACTCCTCAGGAAGCTGTAGAGAGCAACAAGGTTGCCCCTCAGCCTCCTTTTTGACTGATTGTCACCAAGCTTCCATTTCGCCGTTAGCTCTCCCTCTAATCATAGAATGGTTAGAATTGGAAGAGACCTTAAAGATCATCCTGTCCCACTCCCTGCCATGGAGAGGGACACCTCCTACCAGACCAGGTTGCTCCAAGCCCCCTCCAGCCTGGCTTTGAACCCCTCCAGGGATGGGGCAGCTTCTCTGGCCAACTTGGGCGAGGCTCTCACCATCCTCACAGCAAAGAATTTCTTATTGAGATCTCGTCTTGATCTCCCCTTTTTCAGTTTAAAACTGTTCCCCCTCATCCTATGGCTCCACTTCCTGATCAAGAGTCCCCCCCCCCCATCTCTCCTCTAGGCCCCCATTTAGGTACTGGAAGGCAATGGACTAGATGATCTTAAAAGGTCCCTTCTAACCTAGGTGATTCTGTGGTTGATTCTGTGATGTGTTACCTTAGAAACGTCCTTCTTCAACAGGCACAGTCATGGCTTTGCCGCTTCCATCAACAAGACACTCTGCCCACCAGAAGCACAGTTGCACAGCCACTAGTTGGCTTTTTGTGTTGGCCTCTATGCAGTGGTCCATGTGTGATGTCTTGGCTATGAGATGTCTTTTCCCAGCCTATTTGGGGAATATGGCACCAGAGCTTTTCTTGGTGAAAGGCTGTCCTGTGCTAAATTGATGCCTGAGAAATATCAAAGGCAAGTTTTAAAGTTATTAGCTGCTGACATAGAGTTATTATAGGTGTAATCCAGCTCCTCTTAATTGAAGAAATTCACTGCAATGTGAGAATAATAAAAAGGTAAAATAATAACAATAGCAGAAACCTTTCTGAAATGGTAGGTAATGAAGGGCTGGAGAGTGCAGCTGCAAGACCACTATGCACAGATGGACCAATGCTTTCACTAAGCCATTGACAGAAAGTGGCACAGAACAGCTGGAAAATGCAGAAGATAATATGCAATAGTTTTGATCTGCACAGACTCTGGAATGCAAAGAATGTGAGAATCATCCTCAAAACGCACCTTTCTGAGAGAGCACAGTGCAGGGTTTCCAAAAGGGAATGTGTTTGTACTTTGTGAGGGGCCACCCAAGGCACTCACTGATGTACGTGCGCATGTGTAAGGGATAAATAAGATCAGATAATCACATAAACCAGGTAGCTTTGCGTACTTTGATGTTAAGTAGTGGATGTAACATCTTCCCTTTGCATATGACACCATTATATTACTGTTGGCTTATCCCCTCAATGACAATGTGGCCTATAAAGTGAATAAATCATTTATCCTTTTAAAATAAGCTGCAGAGAATGACATTTGCAATAGGGAGTGAGGATATGAAAGTGGGCTATACCCTCAGCCAACGTAAATTATCTTCAAAATTATCCTGCAGCAACTATTCTTCAGGCTCAAAAATATTTTAGAGCTTTCATATTCCTTTGATATTTCCCCTCAAGTTACAGACAGGGCAAAGACCCACATGGATGTGAGATTAAAATTGTAAATTTCATTTAATAGAATTTGGAGTATTAAGTCTCTTACTCAGCTTTGAAACTCTGATGTAGATTGCTCATGGACATCTTCATAACTGTTTTGGGATTATTTCCACCTTGAAAAATGTGCTAAATGGGGCAGGTCCATAGAGTTTGACAAGTCAGAAGCCAGGCGGGTTCGTTATTCTCTGCATTTATTCATATTTGTGGCTGTTGGAGTTGTAGCTGGGTGTTCCAAAAGATGGATACTTTATGAAGCAAAAAACATAAATATAAAGATAATTCAGACCTTGGTCTTTTCCCTGTTATGTCAAAATGAAAAAAAAGAAAAAAACCAACCCTAATCATAACTTATAAAAGAAAGCCATGTATTTTTACTGTGTGGTACGGTGGTGCTCAACACAATGAATCACCAATTCAAATGAAAAAGAGGCAGATTCAATATGTGCGAGAATCTCATTTTTTATAGAATGCCTGGGGTGGTCTAAGTATCTAAAAATGTATGTAATGGAAAGAGGCTTAGCGGAGATTTCCCACAAAGATTTGTACTTCTGTTTCACCTGGCATGATTTGTTGCAGCTAATCTTGCCACCTTGCCTAATAAGTGTGCCGTGGAAACCTGTTATTCAATTCTGGTTGCTTTAACAACTTTTCGAGTGTTTTATTGAACTGCTGTATTTTTAGGACAAAGTCAAAAGAAAGATGCAAAATGAAAAGGCACAGAAGCATCTAAGCACCAGCGATGTGCTTGGTAAAGCTGGGAAGTTGACACTGGGTTTGAGAAGTGTGTATGAGATGGTGCCTCTGATCAACTCTGAGGCAACTTTGTCTTTGTTTGGCTCTGAGCTTTTTTTGGGGGGTGGAGGATGAAGGGATGACCATGTTAAGAGACTTGCAGTAATGTTTTAGAGTTGTAGGGGACTCTAGCCATGTTTCCACGGTATTTAGGGCTTAAGCACAAAAAGCTATTCATTTTTCTGTCAGGCTAAGAAGTTTAGTGATACACATTTAGGTTTTATCACTAATTTGTAGATCCAAATCTAACATTTTTATTTTAAAAAAATAAAAATCCACCAATCTCTATCAAATAAAGTTGAGGCCCTACCTGGAGAAAAGGTGACTGAGGGGAGACCTTCTGGCTCTCTCCAACTCCCTGAAAGGAGGGTGTAGCCAGGGGGAGGTCGGTCTCTTAGAGACATGGTTTAGTGATGGTTTTTGTCAGTGTTGTCTTGATGTTGGGTTGGGTTGGGACTTGATGACCTGAAAGGTCCCTTCCAACCCAGGCAATTCTATGATTCTAAATAATACTACAGTGTGGACAAATGTCTTTGTGGAAAACAAGTCATAATTTTACATGTTTTAGAGTAGAAGTAAGCATTTCCCAGTCATTACTCATAGACCATTTATGACATACATAGGTGGGTGGCAGCAGAGATATGACGGTGCGTGCTGGTGTTCTCGCTGGTGTTACAGGAGAGGGACACTCAGTCACTGGTATTACATGGGTGTGTGTCTTTGTAAGCCAAAGATGAGATTCCTCACTGGGTAAATATGCCAGTTTATTGACAAGAACAGAATGCCTTCTGAGTATGTCTGCCACAACTCAACAGAAATACTGTGAAGTTGTATTCCTTACTCAGAACACATGGGAAACCAGGAAAAAAACCCAAGCTTTAAATTAAGACTTTCTTCTGGAGGCCTACATTTCCTACTAAGTGGAATGATAAAAGGAGATATTGCTACCTATTAAAAAAAAAAAAAAGAAATAAAAGCAAAACTGTTTTCAGTAGTGATAGTAGATTGAGATTTGGTTTTATTTTCAGGAAGGCTTTTATAGAAATAACCTTGATTTTATAGGCTTGTGCTTTATTTTATACCACAATCAGAAAGAATGATTACATTTAATATAAGGAGCTGAACAATTAACAGAGTTAATAGTCTTAAAGATAAGATAGGAATGCTTTCTGGATGTGATTGTAAGGTCATCAGATTTAAAGAAAAAATAAAAAACAAAACCACATGAACAAAACCATTATTGTGTAACTTTCTCTTTCTTCACAATTACTGAAAAATTTATTTTGAAAACTCATTTCTCACTGAAGTTTACAGTGTCATTTATCTCCAAGGAGTGGTTCACAGTTCGACTAATTGTACAATTTGAAAACTTCTGCTTACGTAAGGCTAACAGTAGTGGATGACTTGACTTGGAATTCAAAGACCATCTCAGACAACAAGCTGCAAAGTCATTCAGAATTTGGGGAACGGTGTATGGGACCAAGATGAAACAGAACCTCTGTCTGGGAGTCTGGGTACTGCTCAACATAGTAAAGTTCCGAGTGGTGTAGTACCAAAAGCTGTTCATCATCAGCTTCTTCCCTCAACTGCTCTGATTGTAGGACTGCATTCTGATCCCCCGAAGGCAGAAGGAAGTATATTAATATTTTACAGTAGTCATTTATTATACATAAATTATTATTTACTTCATGATGCCAAAAAACCGCCAGAAAGAACATTTTTACAAATGCAAGATTTGACTTTAAGAAGTTTCTGTAGCAAAACAGAGGAAAAAATAGTAAAAAGAATGTCTTTCCTGTAGCGCACATTTTTCCATATTAAAAAATCAATTGAAATGAGTTTTTATATGACAGAAGTATGAAGGGTCAATTCATTCCCTCTCTTTAGTAGTCACTAAGGGACCTGTTTTGGCAGCACTGAAAAAGTTCCGCTAACAGCGGTGGGAATAGCAGGGTTTGATCATATCATACATGATATCTTCCATCTTCCATTCATCCCTTTATTTTAAATTCACTCAAAAACATTTACCAGAATGTTTCTGGGACTGGAGTTTTGAAATACAACTCAGCTAGTCTTAGATATGTTTGTATTTGTGCAACATACTATCTTGAGATTATTTATAGAAAATCTTATCAAAATGTATGCAGTAAGGAACAAAAGATAATTCTGGTTAACATATAAACTTTTGTATATTATTTTAAGTAGCTTAGTTAATGCAATGAATCATTTGTTGTGTAACTAGTAACTAGTTTTGTAGTAAATATTACACAAATACAACAAATTCTTCTACTGAAGAAACTTCAAATTGAACCATCGGGTAGCCTAAAATTATTCCATGTCATGATTAAATTATTGTGATTTCCTAAACAATTAGCTTTTCATCACTCTTCATTTAATAGGCTTCTTTAACATAAATTTAAAATTATTAGCTATGATTAAAGGCAGTGAAACTTCCATTACTGTGAAATGACACTTTCTGAGAATATCTTCCATGATTGTAGGCATGAAATATTCCCATATTTTATTTGTCTTCTGTAGTATATAGGAATAATAATAAAAAAAATTATATAGGAATTAATAAAAGTGCTATTCATATGAAGGCAGAACATTATGTTTGCCCTTTTTAAAGTAACTTTTGCAGCTTTTTTGCTATCTCATGGAATATAATAATGGACAAGTGGTTGAGAGGAAAAGGAATAGTGGTGAAAATCTGAGACTCTCCCAAAACTGCAGAGAATTGGTGCAAGCGGTACTATGATGCTAAATATAGTTTTGGGATTGTTCTGCCACTGGTACAAGAATCCTGTTGTCATAATTATGTCACAAAAAGATGTGACTAGACTCTGCTGGAGTCAGGAGGACTGGCCTGAGACTGCATCTCTGTGTCCACAAGGAGACAGGATCATTTATGCCTCTTAGGTAACTCAGGGACTTGAAAAAAGGCTTTTTTTTCTAGGTCTTTTCCTATAAATTTTCATTCCTTCCTTTTTTTTTTTTTTTAAATCAAGAAGTTGGCTTTTATGGTGCCATTTTGCATCTCCTTTTAGTGAACAGCAATTGGAGGCACCTTTTTCCATCCAAACAAGCCCTTCAGTGCTGTCTATACATGGCTCTTGATAATTAAAAGTAAACTGGGCAGTTTTCCTACATATGTAAACTTTAACTAATTAATCTGTTCTTCAGCAGTGTAAAGGGTAGTTTTCTGTAAAGAGTTTATTGAGAAGTAATAACATTTGAAACTCTGCTATTTGCAACATCTGGTTAGCAAGTGAAGTTTAGCTCTCTCTTTTGCACAGATTCAAGCAGCTTTACAGGAGGGCTTTTAACGGGGTCTGTATGTACCACGTGTACCCACTGATGAGCAGTGGACCTACTTCACTGCTGTTAAAGCCTACTGACAGTTGTCAAAACAGGAGTTTTTGCAGCTGCCCTTAAAAATATGATGATGGATGCTTTGGGTATGAGGCTACTCCATAATCATGTAAAAGTTCTTTATTGTTCTGAAGAGGGCGAGCAAAATGACGTGGACCTACAGTCTCTCTACATCAAACAACTGGAGTAGGTTGTTAAAGGCAGGTGTCAAGAGGATGGGGTCAGGCTCTTGTCGGTGGTGCCCAGTGACAGGACAAGGAGCAATGGGAACAAACTGGAACATGGGAAGCTCTATCTAAACATGAGGAGGAACTTCTTTCCGGTGAGGGTGGCAGAGCCCTGGAAGAGGCTGCCCAGAGATGTGGTGGAGTCTCCTTCTCTGGAGACATTCAAACCCACCTGGACACGTTCCTGTGGGACCTGCTCTGGGTGACCCTGCTCTGGCAGGAGACGATGTCCAGATGGTCCCTTCCAATCCCCACCATTCTGTGATTCTGTGATTCTGTGACCATGTATACAATATTTATACAATGAAAACAAAAGCAGTAGCAGGGCATAAGAGATAGGCAGCTTCCTGCACGTCCTTGGTTTCACTCAAGAACCGAGACCAATATAACCTCTGATAAGGTCATTCCATTAAGCATTCCAAGATTATCAGAAGGGTTGCACTGTATCATAAAAGAAAAAAAAAACAAAACACCAATCCCCCAGGTAGAATATAGCAAGCAGAAGCAGTTTTCCAGCTCCTCCCATTGCAGCACGTAAGTGACACACAGTTATAGTTAACTTTGGATTATCAATCACTGTGAAGCAGAATGGGAAGGTTGGGCATTTGAGCAGCTTTTTCCCTGGTTTTGCACTCAATGATGAGGCTTTCAGAACCGATCCTAGACCTGGAAATGGCAAACTACAGTGAAGTTTTAGACCCATCGTATACGGCACTGGAGTTTGAAACGATGCAGATTCTCTACAACAGCACTGGTGAGTTCAGCTCCAAGCTGCAAAATCCAGCCAGGGGACAGAAAAAGCAAAGTTTAGTAATGCTGGAAGGTGTTAGCTCAAGGGTTTATTCATGGAGCAGCTGGGGGTTGTTTTCATACTACAAATCTCTTCTTTTACACTTCATCACTAACTCTAAGTTAATAACATTATAATTCTTTAACATTAAGGAAAATAAAAGAGAAGTTATTTGTAATAAAGTAACTGAACTGTACTGTCACCAGTCAGTTAACCAAAGGAAGAAAATGGTGTGTTCAGCAGTTGTTTTATTTACTGTAAGACAACTAAATAACTGGCATTGACAGTTTGGACATGAAACTATATTTCATATGTAGCATTCAGAAGGACAGGAAAGAATGATCAGCTACTGTTTCTTGATGCCTAATCTCTAGTTATTGGACTAATATTATATTTATTTAAATGTTAATCAAGCCTTTCTGGATACTTGTGTGTGTGTGTATATATATATATATATATATGAACTAGAGTGATATTAAAAAAAATGCTGTTGGTTTTCTAGATGCTAATGTTTAGCTGAGAAAAACTGTTTGTATTTGTCTAATGTAACATTTTAGGTGAAATTTTTAATCAACAAAGTTTTGAGAAATTGTATCAATGTTATGCTCGAAACAGGAAGCACACAGTTCACTCTGCCATCTTGAGGAATGACCAAAAAAAGAGGGAAAAGTCAGTCTGTTAAAGTGAAGAAAAATATCAGGCAAATTAAACTACTCCAAATTGGCTTTGCAAATCTTTTAATATGATTAAAAAATTGTTTTATTGTATCATGAAGTATAATTCATAGATCTATTGTAGTGTGTATTTTTAAAGACAGAACAAATATTTAGTGATTGCCAGGAAAAACACTTAGCACCTGCATTTCATCATATCCCTCCATATCCAACCCAAGTTGGTTTTTATTGTTGGACTTGAAGTTTTATCTGGATTTCTGATGTTACTTTACAGCAAGCTCAATAAACAGAAAGGTAGACTGGTTGTTGATTTAGGGAAAAAACCCAAGCCATTAAGCCTTAAGTGATTTGGAAGCTCTTGACAATGATTATGCAACTTTTAGATGATTTCTCTGCTTTTTGCTCTGATATGGGTGATTTCATTGGTTGGTTGGGGTTTTTTTGCTGAATAACACCCTCTCAGGTCTGTTAATATTACACAAAATGGGGAGGCATATTAAGGAGGTTATGCTGGGTGGCATTATGTGTTGGTGATAGAGCTACTTAAATTATTCACTGTCAGTGATTAGTTTGATGATTATTAGTTACAAGGTGTAGCACTTTTCTCTTTAGAGCTTGCTTTGTGTTTAGCCTAAGTATTTTTTTGGAGAATTTATAAAAGCATTGTCTTGTAGCTACAGTGCTAGTCCAGAACTGAAAGCTGCCTCTTCTGAACCTTCTATTTTTTAACTGTCTAAATTAATTAGAAACATTCAGAGAAGTTTAACAAGCTGCATTCAGGCAGATTACGCACTTCTGTTGAAATCAAGGAATTTTACAAAATCAGGTCAATTTCCCAGACAAGGAATACTAAGGAAAATAAGTATATCCTTCTATATATACCCAACTCACACTGCTATGAAATATTTCATTACTAAATTTAAATATTGTATTTTTGATTACTATGATGAAAAATTACAAAACTCCAAACCAAAGTTTTTTTAATTTTTCTAGCTAAAGTAATTCTGGAACCCATTTTTAAAAAATAATTTTCCAGTTATGAAAAACCTATTTTTAAAAGAAAATCTTTACAGAACTCAATTCTTACCTTTAAGATTTTATTTTCATTTCACAATTTTTTAATATAATTCCCATGTGTAGTAACAGTTTTACTTCTTGCCCTGTCCACTCTTCATGAACTCATGTACTTGACTTTCGAATGCATGTTTGAATAACTAATTAAGGCGGCACTCTTTCCTCTCCCTGACTGAACAACTATGGCTGTTTGGGGCACAATGCAAATAACTTTCCTTTTGTGAAAAACAGAGGCATAACAGGAAAAAAAATACAATATTTTGCAATAATTTATTTGAACACATTTGTTGAACCTTGTGACTCAGAGAAGAATAAACGTGGTCATTCTGATTTCAGGTGAATTTCTTCCCTATGGTTTACAATATTCAGTGACTAATTGTTAATCATGTAGCTGATATTCTCTTGTGCAAGTAAAGTGTGCACCAATGCTCCTTTGGAAAATTTTTTCAAGAAAATAACAGACAGTGCTCTTTTTTATTAAGCATTATGCAAAAATTATCTTTTTTTGGGGGGGGAGGGTGTCACATATGCAGTTGTATCTTTGTATGATCGTTACCAGTTATTGCCAGCTCCCGTGAGCACTGATACATGAGATCTTTGCAGGCTTTACTGGGCAGCCCTGCTTTGTGCCAAAGTTCCTCTTCATGGTAATAGGAGTGTGTACAGAATTATACGTGCAGAGTTACACTTTAATTTCTGACCCCTTTTAGTCAGAAAGTGTTTAGAGTAAAATTATTTGGTGTTCATAAATCCTGGTAACCTCTCCATAACTTTGAAAGCATTCGTCTGAATAAGAACCAGATGTAATTAGATGTGCCACACTATATAAATAGTAAGTGGCAATTAAAAAAGGTCAGAAAAGACCTCTATTTAAGCACAAATTGTTCATAGTGGGATAATTGAAAGTCTTGTCTGTAACTAGCTATGTTGTTTTTGCCTCTCCGCAGACAGTTCCGGAGAAGGGGTCAACATGAACGCTGCCGACGGGGGGGTCGGTAGTCTCTGTGCGATCTGTGGAGACCGAGCCACTGGGAAACACTATGGGGCTTCCAGCTGTGATGGTTGCAAGGGATTCTTCAGGCGCAGTATACGGAAAAACCACGTCTATACCTGCAGGTATCTAAAACGTTCATCCAGAGTCATAGAGTCATGGAATGGTTTGGGTTGGGACCTTAAAGATCATCCAGTTCCACCCCCTGCCCTGGGCAGGGACACCTCCCACCAGAAGGAACTAAATGAATTGATTGTGTAGGGGTGTTTTTAGCTTTTTCATAAGGAATTCTTAAGTAGCCCTTTTGGTGAGCGTCTGATTCATGGTATATTCTCATTATTTGGGAAAAATGTCTTTTACTCAACACTACTTGACACTATGCATTCTACATTCCAGATGTCTGTTGATATTATTGATAGCAGCATATCACGCAAAACTGTTTCACTCTGTTTCACTCTTTTATTTATAATTAGATACGTCATCTTCTTAAAAAAAAAAAGGGAAAATTCTCATATTTTCTATGGCAATGTAAAAATGGTAGTTAACTGTTTTCTAAGAATTCCTTTCAATTTATTTTTGTTCTTAAGAAGGCCATTTAATAATAGAAAATCCAAGATTTATGAGTCTTGTTTTATAGAGTGTACAAGCACATCGACCCATCTTCCCACACTGCCCTTTTGAGTGACTCCGTTCCCCCCCCCATCAGCCTGAATGGCAATCTGCTACTTTGTGGATATCTGGCTGCCCAAATTATCACCCTGCAGATCCATGCACCATGTTTAGTGAATTGCCCTGTCCATAAAATGTCAGTTTTAAGCCACAAAGAGAATCTATGGAAATTTCTGTGAGTTCAGACATCATAGACATATGACAGTGGTAAAGAACAGACGTATTCCTTAAGTGGTGTGACAAAAGCTGATATAAGTGATTCTAAGAAAAGCTCTGCAAAACAAGAGATATATTTATCTAACAAACACATGCATAACAAAAAGGGCAGAAGCCCAACAGGGAGAGGAGGAGATACCTCGTGTTCATTCCCCTTAGGCCCACGTGTAGGTGTGAACGAGAGCTTGGGTGAGTCACATTGCAGCGTTCTGCTCTGTGTGTTTCTCATGTCTTTATTTCATTGTGTTGTTAGAAAATTTCCCTCCCATTTCCTGTTTAGATTGTCATCAGTAATGACACAACATGTGACTTGTTCATTGGTATTTTGTAACCTTTGGTAACCTTTAGTGCCATCAAAGGGCACTAATTTCACAGCTGAGGGCTCCTCCATGCCAGTGACACCTGGCATTTTCCTGGATTGTAGAATCATAGCATGGCTTGGGTTGGAAGGAACCTTACAGATCGTCTAGTTCCAACCCCCTGCCATGGGCAGGATCATCTAGTTCCACCTCCCTCCGGACCAGGTTGCTCAAAGCCTCATCCAACCTGGCCTTGAACCTCTCCAGGGATGGGTCAGCCACAGTTTCTCTGGGCAACCTGGGCCAGGCTCTCACCAACCTCACAGCAAAGAAGTTCTTCCTAAAGTCTGGTCTAAATCTCCCCTCATTCAGTTTAAAGTCATTCTCCTTTGTCTTTTGGCCCCCCTCCCTGATCCAGAGTCCCTCCCTATCTCTCCTGGAGCCCCTTGAGGGACTGGAAATGGCTCTAAGGTCTCCCTGGAGCCTTCTCCAGGATGAACACCCCCAACTCTCTCAGCCTGTCCTCACAGCAGAGGGGCTCCAGCCCTTGGAGCATCTTTGTGGCCTCCTCTGGACCCAGGTTCCAAGAGGTCCATGTCCTTCCTGTGCTGAGGACTCCAGAGCTGGACACAGTGCTCCAGGTGGGGTCTCCCCAGACCAGAGCAGAGTGGCAGACTCCCCCCCTCGCCCTGCTGTCCACGCTGCTGGGGATGCAGCCCAGGATGGGGTTGGCTTTCTGGGCTGCCAGCACACATCCTTTCCTTTTTCTATTTGTAGCTTTTCTTGTTTTTTGGTTTTTGGTTTTTTTTTCCCCATTGACACAGTGTGTTACAAACACATCTCGCAAGCAAACTGAGGTGTAAATGATGCACATAACTCCAAAATTTTCCCCACTTGCCCATTCCAATCCATGTGTGTATCTTTACACACACATATATACCTGCAAACTGAGCAGGTATGAAACACCTCTCTAGACTGATTAATAAAAAATAATTAACACCAAACCAAAACGCAAAAGTAAGTCTGTGTTTATAGACATTATTCTGACAGGTCAAATTAGTTTGTTTTCTTTTTTTTGTCATCACGGTGCTGCTTTTTTCATGCTTTATACATTTACCTTGTCTTGTCTCTGATAGATTCAACCGACAATGTATTGTTGACAAGGACAAAAGGAATCAATGCAGATATTGTCGCTTAAAAAAGTGTTTTCGTGCAGGAATGAAAAAAGAAGGTAATTGAGTAATTTATTCTTTGATATACAGAGAGAAATAATCTGAATTAGTTTTTAAATGTCATAAAAATACTAAGAAGACCTCCATCAGAATAATTCAATGGAAAGTCTGCTCTAGTGCTTTCGTGATGGAGAAGTGCTTTTATATTCAGGTGAAATCTAATTTTCAGGTGAATAAGCAGTTCTAACACTTTGAGTATTAGCAAATCTATGGGTATAAATTAATCTTTAAACTGTTTAATCCATGAATCCTGGCACCAAAATTTATTGATTTCTAAATCATAGAATCACGGAATAGTTCAGGTTGGAAGAGACCTTAAAGATCATCAAGTTTCAATCCCCCCACCCTGGGCAGGGACACCTACTACTAGACCATGTTGCTCAGAATGTTGAAGCATGTCCTGGAAAAGTTTAACGTGAGTTTAGGATATTTATTTTTACCAAATTTGAGTGATGAAATCTATGGGATTTTGTTTCTACCCTACCTAAGTAATGAGAGCACCAATTTACTGGTTCTTCCCTTAAATTTAAATGTTTGAAGTATTTAAGGCAAAGGAAGGTGTGTGAAGTTGAGTGAAAAAGTCATGGTGAGAACAGTAGTGGTGGCAGTTGGTGGAGTGTCCACATTAGCTGAAAAAAAATTCTAATCTCATTAGGGTATAATATGGGAAGATTGTTAATTGTGCATCTCACTGACAGACATGAAGAATCACAGGTGTCGCAGTGATGCTCCTGTGAAAGTGGAAGGATCAAATGACCATGAGAGCAGGAATAGGGAAAGGAAAGGCAGTGGAAATATAATAAGATTTTTGTATCAGGTTCCTGGGGCTGTTCCTTTACTGGGAATTAGGATGTGATGTCAAACAGATGCCCTTGATCTGATGTAAATAAGCACCCAAAAATGGTTCATCGCAAACTTTGGTACCTGTTTGGTTTGGAGCATAGTGTATCTGCCCTAAGATAAAGGAAGCTGTTTTTGTAAGAAGCCCTGTTAGAGGCTCCTTCTCTGGAGACATTCAAATCCACTTGGACACGTTCCTGTGGGACCTGCTCTGGGTGACCCTGCTCTGGCAGGGGGTTGGACTGGATGATCTCCAGAGGTCCCTTCCAACCCCATAGCATTCTGTGATTCTGTGTTCCTCTGGGTTACCACTCCATAGCCTTCCACTGGACACCGCCTGGTTTTCCAGGGTCTTTCTTGTGCTGGGGATCCCAAACCAGAGAAATAAACACTGCCCTCAGGATGCTAACGCATTCTCCCATCCTCCCCATCCTCCTGGTGCACGGCCCGCTGACATCGCCATGAGACATGCTGCTGCCTCATGTTTATGAAGTGAAGATAGATCCTGCACAAAACTTTTAACCTAATGTATGCCGCTCTGCCTCCTCTGGTCCCACTCCCTATAAAACTTTCATTTTTTCCGAGTGTCCAAGCCATGTTTATTCAAGGTTTCCCAGAGCTAAGATAATTCAAAACACTGCATTGTACAGCATTTTAGTGCTTGTGTGGCACTATATACCTCTCTGCACTGTCAGGGGATGTGTGGCACTACATACCTCTCTGCACTGTCTCGTAGCATGAGCATAGCATAGTCTACATTATTGTTTCTTAGCTAGTTTCTAGCAAATCACTTTCTTTTCTTCAGAGTGAAGAAAAGCCAGTTAAAGCTATCCAAGTCCTATGAGCAAATAGTCCCCCTTCCTCTCATGAAGGCGGTTTTAGCCTGAACTGACAAAAAGGAGGACAGAAAATCCACTCTAATAATCCCAAGTTATGCATAGACAGAAGAAAACTGAAGTATTTCCCTGTGATTCTCAAAGTGCTCCACCCGTGACTGTCACTAGTGATTGTCAGAGTAGCTTACTATTTTTCTAATACTAATCAGCACTGTCCTTATTTTAATTCTCTGCATAGCACTTAAGCTGCTGAGATTCAGTGAATGTTTTTTTCTCCTTTTTTTTTTAAAAAGGTTCTATTTTTTTTTTCCCATCTACACTAACATTTAGCACTTTGTGTTTACCACTGCGCAGCATTTCTTCCTGTGACCTTAATAAAAGGCCCATCAGTAAGTGTCCTTGGCAAAAAGGTGCACCTCTGGAATAAACTATGTGCATTGTGCAGATAAACCCTGAAAACTATTCAGAGCATAGAATATTTTATTTTTTTTATTGAAGCCTTTGGTACTACTCCTAAATTCTGTAATGTAGATTGTTTCCCACAAAGAAGCAAACGTAACTTTGGAAATAAAGCTGCTGCTCTTAAAGGGTGATGAGATTCCTTGGGCAATAAAAAGATTTTGATCAGCACAATTCTTTTTTTTTTTTTTGTCTCCTTGGCTTAACCTTGGACGTGATCTAGGTTTTAGAAAAATCTGATTGATAGTTTTGTTTTTTCTTCTTCCTCCAATTCAAAAATAAGCCTTGTTGCTTCCTAAGCCTTGTATGTGCTGATTAAGGAGTCCTTATCCAAAGCCATTTCAACTGCCCTCTTTTTCAACCCCATGAAACAAATTTGTGGGCCTAAAACTTTTTTTTTTTTTTTTCTTCGTTAATGTTCTATAAACAGGATAGGAACTGTCACTGAGGAGGAGCGTGAGATTTGGGTTTTAACTGGTAGATTAAGTGGAGGGCTGGTCCCTGTTTCAGGGGGTCGTGCAGGAGAGCAGCAGAAGGGCTTTGACACCTCTCTGGCTGCCACGCTTTGCCGGCGGTGGTGCTGTACCTCCTGACCTCTTCAGCAGCCTGGAGGTGTCAGCTCCTACCACTATCATAAGGCCTCCCTTATTAAATTGGTTAAAATGACAGCGTGTGTTCACATTCAAAGGAAGAAAGAGGTTTTACTGTAATAAAGCCAGTCCTAAAAGAGCTGATAATTCAGTATCTATCTACAATTACTTATTCATAGTTTTTCCAGGCAAGCAGTGCACAGGTAAAGATGATAAACATCCTGGAAGGATGACAATGTCATCCTTCCTCATCACTCAGAGCTAAAAGCATAAGGCCTTTTTCCTTTTGTCATACCTTTTGATTCTTAGAGTTATCTAGTAAACCTCTGCGTTGCCACACTGTGTGGCAATGTCTGCACGTCAATAAATGAGATGATTATTTTCCAGCTGTACAAAACGAACGGGACAGGATAAGTACGAGAAGAACCACTTATGATGGCTGCAACATTCCCTCGATTAGCACATTGTCACAAGCTGAGACACTCTCCCGTCAGGTACTGAGCTCTACCACAAGATTATTTGATGGGTTTAAGACGATTTTTTCTAAAGTTAAATACTTTTCAATTTCTTATTGTATTAAATATAATTATTGAGATTACTTTTTTCTACTTCTGGAATGCACCCAGCTTCCTCTACCCAATGGAAGAATCAGTAGTAGAATACATTCTTAAAGCAAAGTCAATAAGAAAAATCCTACTTTGTCCAGAACAATATGTCCTAGGCGCCTTTCTTAATAAAGCTTTATGATTCTTACTGCTTTTAAATCAGTTGCTGTCTCAGACAGATGGTGGCATCTATCTATCCTTGAGGCTGGCTTTCCCATGAAACATTAGGGAAAAAATTGTCCAAAACCATTACATTCAAAGGGGTGTGGACACTCATTTCCTTACATTCTTTGAAAATCCCTTTTTTAATATCCTTAGACACTATAAATAAGGCAAACAGAAGTGTTCCGACTACAGTCTATTCACATCTCGCTTTTAAATTTTCTTTGTCTCATCTGAACTTCATTTTCTTTTTATTTTTTTTTTCCCTTTCCAATCAATTGCTGAATGGAACAGTCTCCAGTCCTTTTCTGCACCTTAGATAAATCATGGTCATAGATTCTGCATTCTTGCACCTCTTACTAACTTACTTAGGATTTAACTGCCACCTTTATGATTTCATGATGACTGATTCATACATCCCCAAATGTTTCCTAATCTCATCCTTTATCAGCATCTCTCTTAGGGTGGAACTGTAAAGAATTGATGCAGAAGTTACTGGGTGATAGTCTTTGGTACATATTGCACATCTGGGCAGACTAGATGCACATAATGGACCTTCCTACCCTTCATACCTATACAGTATGAAAAATATACCTATTTTAGTCTCCTTAGTAATTCTTTGAACTTGCTTATTGTGCTCTTTTTGTGATAGTCCCTTAATAATTTCCAACTGTTACATGCAATTCAGGAATAAAAGCTATCTAAAACAGAATCACATCCTCAGCCTTTCCTGCCACAAAGTTCTTTTCAGGCAGTAGATTCCTGGCCTAAAACCTTGAGTATATACATAAATTATTCTACTTATTATCTGGCATCATAGCATCATAAAATCATTTAGTTGTGAAAGGATCTTTAAGATCATCAAGTCCAACCAACACAAAAGAGATCAAGAGTGGGAATGGGAAAGGGAGAGAGGTCAAGACAGGGATAAATTAAAAAGACCATCAGAAAGACTGAGATGATAAAGAAAAAGGAAGGGAAGACCACAGGAATAAAAGAGAAGATATCAGAGGAGAAAGAAGTTCAAGAGATATCCCTAAGGAAAGAAAATCCAAGAAGCATCACAGAAATTAAAGCAGTCCAAGTCCTCGTTGGTCACCCAAACATTGCTGTGAGCAACACTATCAGGAGTGACTCTCCTGACAGTGCCAATTACAACAGTGGAGATGATCAAACTGAGAAGTACAGACTTTTGAGCCAGGTTGTGAAGCCACAGGAATCCACAGGAATCCTGGAAAGAAGAGCAGACAGAAAAATCATTCAGAAAGGAAAGTTCCTAGTGTTTTGAAGAACCAGAGTTTAAAGAGAGCAACCAGATGCTTCACAACACTCCTGGTCCAGGGTTCAGGAAAATCTTGGATATCACTACTCTGAAGAAAGAGTTGCTTCTGACATAATGCATGATGATAGCAAGAAGTATAAAATACAGAAAAGATGACCAAGAACAAAGATGATGACATTGTTCAAATCAATGTACAATGTTCAAGTCATGTTCAATGTCAATGAGTACAAGTTGCACCAGGAGAGGTTTCAACTCAGTATAACTTATTTTGTTCCTTTTTTTTTCTTATTTTGCATCTTTTCTTTTTCTTTTTCTCTATCTTTTTCTTTTTCTCTTTCTCTTGCTTTGTTTTTCTCTTTCTTTTTCTTTTTCTTTCTTTTTCTTTTTCTTTTTCTTTCTTTTTCTTTTTCTTTCTTTTTTACTTTTTCTTTTTTCTTCCCTGGAATGAAAGCAGTTATAAACTGACCTTCTTTTCCCAGACTTTGTTTTATCTTAAGTTGTGTTTCCTGCCTGGCTTAAGAGCAAGCCTGGTCTTGTTCCTTTCCTTGAAAAGTCATTAAGAATTTCAAGATTTGGCTCAGTGATTATGTGAAAGTGCCCCAGCTTCAGGCCCAGAAAGATATTGCTCTCTCCTTATTTCACAGAACACTGTTCACAGCAGGAGGTCTAATGCACACTCATATCCTTTACATTTGCTCTGAAATGTCTCAGGCCTCTGCCTATGCTGCTGCTTCATCATTACAAACCATTCTCCTCCAGGCACTAAAACTCCCCTGTTTTACCTTCTAAAGTTAATGATACTTGTCTTTTCACTAGAAGAACATGCTACCCCTTTATCTCTCTCTTTCTTTGCCCTTAATGTTACTGCATGCCCCTATGAGCTCGTTTGTTTTTTTCTGAAATGAAATGAATGTCAACCAGGAATAAACCCACTTCCTCCAACCCCATAAAAAGGGCTGTGGTATATTTTAAATTAGTATTTTGGAATGAGAAGATGCTGTATCATGATGTGAATAGTGTAATTTTTAACATACTGTAATACACGCTGGTAATAATGAGAAATAAAATTTTATACTTTACATGCAGACTAATGGTCCATTTGATCAAGGAATTTCTCAAGAGTATACATGATTACTGCTGCCATTTTTTTCTTAAATATGCTGTTAAACAGTGAAACTGCAATTATATGAAATGTAACATTGTTACTTTTTTCTCTCACTATGGCCAGATCACAATCTCCAGTCCTGGTGCTAGCACTGACATAAATGTTAAGAAAATTGCTGGTATTAGTGATGTCTGTGAATCCATGAAGCAGCAACTTTTGGTCCTGGTGGAATGGGCTAAATATATTCCAGGATTCTGTGAATTACCACTGGATGACCAGGTATAAGAGGAGACCAAAGAGAGAACTTTAATGCTTGTCCTGTTATTTCTGCGATATTTAAATATTATGATTAACAACTCTTTTTTTTTTTTTTTTGTCTGATCACATAGAGTTAGGTGCTAGATCTACCCTCTTAAAATTTTTTAAGATTTTCAAATCACAACGTCACAAAAAAGCCAGAGGAAATTGATAAGGCTCTAGCACAGTAACAAAAAGAAGCAGAAAACTAGTATATATTTCAGTGTTTTGTGCTTTCTGTACATTTTTGGAAGCAGAGATACCAAGCTGCATGGAAAAAAATCTTGTAAAAAAAGCCATGATTTTTTTCTGATGTTGCAAATTATTTATTTCATGTTCCCCTTTCATTACAATATGGTTTCAGACAGTGCGTTGTTTAATTTGAAGCAGATCTTCTTTACTTGCAAAAAATTAAAGCCATTAGAATCTCGAACAAATGCCAAACATACCAATATTGATCTGCGACAAACAATTTTTGATGTAATAAGATGTAC
This sequence comes from Scolopax mira, assembly GCA_004320125.1. Lineage (NCBI taxonomy): Eukaryota > Metazoa > Chordata > Aves > Charadriiformes > Scolopacidae > Scolopax > Scolopax mira. The sequence continues at coordinate 57,281 of BJBW01008803.1, forward strand.
TAAAATTATATTGTATGTAATGAGCAGAGGCTGCCCAGAGAGGTGGTGGAGTCTCCTTCTCTGGAGACATTCAAACCCACCTGGACACGTTCCTGTGGGACCTGCTCTGGGTGACCCTGCTCTGGCAGGGGGTTGGAGGAGATGATCTCCAGAGGTCCCTTCCAACCCCTGTTCTGTGATTCTGTGATTCTGTAAAACAAATGCCACTTTTGCCTTTGTAATAGCCTCTTTCTAAGGGACTTTAGTTATAAAGTCTAAGGGACATTTAGTCATAAAATAAACCATCTGTGTTAGAACAAATGATTGCTGACCTGGGAATTGGCCTGGTGTACAAACTGTAGAGCAGGCCAGAGCAGGTGAGTTAACTCGGCTGAGAACCTGAGAAGTCTGAACACATTCTTGGGTGCTGTGTGCCTGGACATCACTCACAATATTGGCTTGGATCCCTAAGAAAAGAATGACTTGCCAAGACAGGAGTTCCTTGAGGAAGTAGAGGCCAACCCTGAAGTTTCAAGCAGACGTTAAAAAAAAAAAAGGAAAGCAAATAGGTGACAAAGAGTAAACTAATGACCACATTTTCAAGTGCCTTCCTGGTATGAGTCAGGTTTCTTCTTTGTTGGCAGTAGTGGATGTTTTAGCGTATTTAGCTTTGTTGGGGAAACAGCTACTTTAAGTGCCACATAAAGTTTTGGTTCAAGCTGACAAAAATGAAACACTGATAGTGCTGAATTTATTGTTCGTTCCAGCCCACTGGAGTCTTTAGTATCAACTTAAAATTCCAGAGGAAACTCTGTTAGGGGAATAGGCACTAGGAAATAAATGCAAGTATCGTATTTATTGAGAAATATTTTGCAGAGACGGTGTTTAAAATCTCAAAGTGAGAGAGGATGACTAATTTACAGTGGGCTGTTAGTACAGTGTTAAAGTTTTTACATTTTGCATTAGAATCTTAGTCTTAAACATGTACCTGAATACACTCACGGTAATATGCCTTCTCGGGGGTTTTTTTGCCCTTTTTGGAACTTACTGCTTTATCTTCTAATGATTCTTATGTCTTTTTCCTCAAGGTTGCCCTGCTCAGAGCACACGCCGGGGAGCACTTGTTGCTTGGAGCAGCAAAACGATCCATGGCCTATAAGGACATTTTACTTTTAGGTAAATATTGGTTTTGTTTTAATTAATAATGATGATGTTCTAGTACATTAGCAACCATGTAATCACTTAAGTGGGACAACTCTTCTGGCACAATTGAAGCAATGCCTTCTGTGGATGCTAAATTGCTATTAATGACATATTTTCATGTGCCCTCTTCCAACAAAATCAGATGGACCATTTCCTTTGAGTTTCTACAGCTCAAGGTTTATTGGATATCAAAACACCACGACTGGTGGTGTTCCTGGCTGATTGTCTCCTTACATTAGCATCCTTTCTGCACCTTTGTTCCATAACAACAACAACCCCCCCCAAAAAAAAACTGGAGCAGCCAACCCATGTACTAAATTCAGTCTTCATGAAAACCATGTATCTGGAGCTTTCTCAAGAACCCTTCAGACATAGTCAGAGAAGATCCTGCAGGCTAGAAAACTGGATGGCCGTGTGGAAGATCTTGTGGGTTTTGTAGGTCTTCTTGGCCAGGATTTTTGATGTGAGAAAAACTAGTGGAATATGGACTCAAAATATGGTTTCTTCACTGGTGGCGTTGTACAGGGAGATTTTCCACTACTTTGCTTCCTCTTTGGTCCTGGCTTTTTTATGGCTCTAAATCTGCTTTCATCTATTTTGACTTACATTAAAAGGACAAGAAAGGCTTGTTCTGGAGATATGACTCTACCAGGATTCCATTCAAGTTAAAAACTACACAAATTACTTCCTTAACCTAATTATTTCTCTAGATATAGTTTTACTGACAAAATTAACAGAAATAAAAATGAAATATTTGGAGTTTTATTTGGATTAGTAGGTAATAAGGAAAATAAAATTATCAGAACAAAAATTATACTCAGTACCACCAAAATCAGCATATATACCAAAAGAAGAAACAATTTGAGGCTCCAAGGCTTATTTCTGATACTTGGAAGTAGAGATCTATAAAGCTGATGAGCCATTTTGTCATGCATCTCTTGTGATATAATCATCAGCTTTTCTTTCAAAAACTGCTTGGCGGCTTTTGGAAACGCTGTGATGATTTTTGGACAGAATGTGAATTATGATGGCATGATGGAGACAGCTCCAAAACGGAAATTTAAAATTAAAAGAGCAGGGAAAATTAATTCTTTACTGGAAATTTTATGATGCTTCTAAATTTTATTAGGAGTAACAGATGCCCCTGTTAGAAAAACAAGCATTCCTGGTACCTCCTCTGGAGGAAGGCATCTTTGTTGACAAATCCTGGTCATTCAGCTTGGGATATATTATTTTAATGGGGGAATAAGAAGATCAAGGCCTTCTTGCTCCATTCAATATTGTGCATTCAAATATGGACCTCAGTAACTGGAAGAACTGGAATGTCACAGATTATTTCCTGGGTGACAGCTATATTTTGCACGAATACTCTGTTTGCAAAGAACAGTTTTGTATGATATGAAGGAGAGTTATTTCTTTAAAAAATATGAATTTTATTAAGCAAAATGAAATGTCCTTTTGAAAGGACAAGGATGTTACGTCCAAGTCTTTCTATCCATCCACATGTTGGTGTTCTTTCTCTCGAAGGCAACAATTACATTATCCATCGCAACAGCACTGAAGTAGAGATCAGCCGAGTAGCAAATCGGATTCTAGATGAATTAGTTCGACCCTTCCAGGAAATTCAAATAGATGACAATGAGTACGCCTGCTTGAAAGCAATTGTGTTTTTCGATCCAGGTACCTTTTAAAAAATATCTCTCAGAATAGTTGCTTATATCAAAACTGATTTTTGTTGTTGTAGCACCTGCCCATGTTGGGTGGAAAAGACTAAAATGAAAAATAGTAAAATGCTCCTCCCAAATCTTAATCTGCCTTGACTTTAAGTTTTCATTCTTTTTGAAGATGCAAAAGGCTTGAGTAATCCAATGAAGATTAAGAATATGCGGTTCCAAGTCCAAATCAGTTTAGAGGATTATATTAATGACCGTCAGTACGACTCCCGAGGAAGATTTGGAGAACTTCTGCTTCTACTGCCTACACTCCAGAGCATCACTTGGCAAATGATTGAGCAAATACAATTGGTTAAACTGTTTGGAATTGTCAAAATTGACAGTTTGCTTCAGGAAATGTTACTGGGAGGTAAGCGAACAACTTGTTAAATTTACCATGTGGTATTATGTTGAATTTTGTCATACTAGAGATGGAAGAATCCTTACAAATATTTCTTGAAATCCACTGTTAATGCAGTCAAAACACTAAAAATAAACACAGTGCTTAATATGGTTGAAGTCTGGTTAAATTGTTTAATGAATACCCAGAGGAAATTATTCAAATTGCCAATCAAAATATTTGCTCAGCGGAAATGTAATTATTGAAGTATGAGTCGCTGGCAACAACATGCTTTTTTGAATTGATGTACGCTCCTGTTATTTCTGCAGGTACTTCTAATGATGCCAGTCATCTGCATCACCCAGTGCATCCTCACTTAGCCCAGGATCCATTAACTGGCCAAACTATCCTCATAAGTTCAATGTCGGCTCCTGTACATACAGAACAGATTTGTAAGTAATTGCAAGTTAGCCTTCTGTCACAACGTTTCACTGTTACATTTAAGAATATTAATTAGAATGGTGGCCTGTCAGTGCTCATAGGGCTATTTCATCAGCATTCTCAAATTAAAATAATTGTGCATTAAAAATGTGTGCATATAAACAGTATTAAGTAAGAGACTTTGACCTGAATATAATCTATTTTTAAAAATTCAGCACCATTCTGATATAGCATTGTTTTCACATGCACAATTTTTAATGAACTAAAAATGCCAATAATTAAAAAATCCTCTTTCCCTAGCGTGCCAAACGTAACAGGCCTTCCTTTCAATGCAGTACTATTAGATGTGTATGCAGACTAAGCCAGAATGTAAAAATACGTAATTCTTTCTATATTCTTTTTTCAGCAACTCCAGAAACTCCATTACCTTCCCCTCCTCAAGGCTCTGGGCAAGAATACAAAATGCCTACAAATCAGGCTTCAGTCATCGCACAGCAAACTATTTTGAAACAAAAAACATTGTGATAATGTTTCTGTCTCTGTCTTGCCTTTCCTTCCTTCCTTCCTTCCTTCCTTCCTTCCTTCCTTCCTTCCTTCCTTCCTTCCTTCCTTCCCTCCTTCCCTCCTTCCCTCCTTCCTTCCCATCTTCCTTTATATGCACTAGACAAATTGGTAGGACACTTGCACATTTAGAATCTCAGGATGATAAAGGAAAATATTTCCTCAGCAGCCACTACTGTGGGTGTTTCTTAAAACACCTGATGATTTGGGAAGGGATGCTCACTGTTCTGACTGCCGTGTACAGCTGTAGCTGTGGAGACCGCAGCCAGACAAATTTGTATATGGGTTGATATTATTTTTAGATCTTTTAACTGCACAGATTAATTTTTTTTCTTATTTCCTGGTTTAGCTGTTGTCTTAATATTATTGTTTTAGATGTGTATATAATTTTTTTCATGTGACGGTACAGGTTAGTGCTTGTTTAGCTGTGAATTGTAGACAAAAGGCTACTAATACTCTTTCCCAACAATTTCTGGGCATGCTTTGGGAATGAGGTCAGTCTAGGAACATTTGTCCCCAGGTGCTTTGGATACAGTCACTACTCTTTAGGGTCAGGGGGAGTATAACAGGTTCTGGAGAGATCTTATAACTCCTTCCAGTCCCTAAAAGGGGCTCCAGGAGAGATGGGGAGGGACTCGTGATCAGGGAGTAGAGTCATAGGATGAAGGGTAACAGTTTGAAACTGAAAGAGGGGGGATTTAGATTAGATACTAGAAATAAATTCTCTGCTGTGAGGCTGGTGAGACACTGGAAGAGGTTGCCCAGAGAAGATGTGGCTGCCCCATCCATGGAGGGCTTCAAGGGCAGGCTGGATGGGGCTTGGAGCAACCTGGTCTGGTGGGAGGTGTCCCTGCCCAGGGCAGGGGTTGGAACTCAATGATCTTTAAGGTCTTTCCAACGCAAACCAATCTATGATTCTAACCAGGTATATGGCCAGGCCACACCACTGGACCTCAGGGCTGGAGTGTAGACTTTGCACTGATTTCCTAGTGTAAATATAGCTGTTGTGTTTGTTTGCCAAACTGGCTGGTGGATGCACGTTTCAGTGATTGCTCTAAACTCCACCTACAGAGAAGTTGTAATTATGGAATAGCTCCATGTCTGGAGAGGTACATCTTGCTGCAAACATGTTCAGCTCCAGATGTTCCTGGTTTGAGCCACAGTATTTCAAGCCAGAAGAAAGCCTGCACACAGAGTACTCATCCTCTGGATTTTTAAGAGTTTTTCAGAAGTTTGGGATGAATTGATTTTACTGTGATGAACCCTTTTCTCCTCTTCTTCCTCCCCTTCCAGTCTGGGGGGATCCAACATTGACAAAGTTTTGTGCCTGGAGTTTGTAATAACCCATCTGGATTTGGACTCTGTATTTGCACAAAGGGGACCTTGTGACACATACTCACTTGGGCATATACTCACTCAGTTACAATTTGTGAAAATAATGTATTATGATGTATAAAGTGATTTGTTGTTCATACAAAACTGACATCATAAGAATATCACCACTTTGTGCATTTTATTTATTCCAGACAGCACTTATTTTACATCAGTACTTTAAAGTAGACTTTCTTCCAGGAAGTTATGTAAAAGAAAAAAGGAGAAAAAGACAGTATAAAATATTACAGTTTGCTGTATTATTACAAAGAGTAAATGTAGTTGGAGTCAAATTCTGCGAGGTGAGATGTTGATCGTCCTGAAGCTGACACCTGCATCAATCACAGCACCCCGGGATGGTGTGGTTAAATCTCTGTCCTTTAAAAGTTGCTCAAACAAACTGATACGATTCTTCAGACACATTTTTGCAGGCAGGAAATGCAACACAATAAATGCTGAGCTGACCTGAACATTTAAAAGGCTTTGATGAGACTACACTTACCACCGGGTAGATGCTGTTTCTTTATGTTATTTTAAAGTAGTCGCTTTTGTAAAGTCTGCATACAGTAGCTCTTAATGTTTACCTTTGGCTTTTTAGAGTGTTTTCCTTTTTTGCTGGTTACTGTTCATTTTTTATCAATGCATTGCTCTTTTTACAAGTCCCTTTTAGTATGAGTTTTTATGACAGAATAAAGTACCAAAGTTGTGCCATTAACTTTAGGAGAATCCGGAGGGTGCTATTTTTACCAGTTGGCCACCAAGGCTTTGTGGAGAAACACAAAATTAAAACATGTGTAAGTGATACTGAACAGCCCCAAAAATGACTGATGTGGGTCACTTTTTTGTCCTTGTCATACAAAGAATGTTGGGCTCAAGTTGGATCATGACTTTACTGGATCATATTAATTCAAGTTGCATAAACACGGCAGTATTGGTCTGACTAAAAGCATTTAACTGGAAATAAAAAGCTGTCCCCACGTTGGCCACCCTTGCCTTATGTAAGCGATGTGGGTAATAGCTTCATGGGCTTAGTTTTCACACTGTACTTTCGATACCAATTGTACAATAAAATGTTCTCACACACTGCCAACATATACTGGATGAAAAATATACTTTAGTATTTTATCTGACAAAAAAAAAAAAAAAGTTGTTATCTATTTTGTACGATATATTACATTTTTGAATAAGGACACCACTGTAATTTATTGGGAAAAGCTGATTTATTTTATAAATGTAACATTATTTTTGTAAACTTAATTATGAAAAATCAGAAATGATTAGCTTTGTTAAATATTAAATTATAATGAGATGTAACTTTATATGTTTGAACTCTGATACCAAGTTTTTGTGTTGAGCATTTGGAATTGAAATGCTGGAAATATTTCAAATGGACTGTTTTTCATCAAAGCTCAATAAAGAAAAATGAATGATCCAAACGACACATTTGCCTTTAGCTAATTTTTTTTACTATTTACTAAACAATGACAATACTTTATATTGCTTATGTTATGAATGAGTATAAACCTGAAACACACTTTCATCTCTACAGTGTTCACAGCATCAGGGAATGGCTGAGGGTGGAAGAAACCCCTGGAGGCCACCCTTATCCAACCCCCTGCTCAAGCAGGATATTGAAATCATATGGAAGAATATGATGGCAACATTTTAGTTGATTCTACTGTAACATGGCAAAGTATTACAGAGCTACGAGTTTAAATTTTTAGGTCTGACTCAGAAAAGAGCTGAAGCACATGCTTAATTCCATCTGTGTTTAAAATGAAGCATATGTTCAACAGCCTTTTTTTTTTTTTTTTCATTTTCTGGACAGGGATAACTTAACAAATCACTCCCTTTCATTGCTCTCGTGCATTGTTATTTAGGCTAATTCAGTTGCAACTGAGCTGTTATTTGTTCTGTAGATATAGATTTAAAAACTTCAGAAAGACTCTTTAAGATATATATTTTATTTTTTTAGATGACCACTCTCTCCTTGGCAAGTGTGTCCAGTTGTATGTGTCCAGGTTGCGTGTCTCCATTGAGTAGATTTTGAATAGAGGTGTCTTTTTTTTCCGGATGGAGTGGTGCTAATAACGCAATGAATGGGGCTGTTTGCTTTTGCTGACGTGCTCTGCCCTGGGGTTTAGGGCAAAGCTGCTGTGGGAGGAGGAAAAGACTCCACCAGAATGCTGGAGAACTTCAGGTCCCTCTGAAGATCTCATGTCTGTGGCTGATTACTGCAGATGAAGAATTTCCCTGCCATTTACTTCTAAATGCTCACTTGGGAGAAGGAAGTTTATGATTTTAGAGAAGGGAAGAGATTTTTTTCTTTTCAGTTTACAACGGAGAAAACATGTAAAAGCCTCTATGTCTTCGATGCCGTGATGTGCTAGCACACTCTTCTTTAAGGATTTCCATGAATCAGCTTTGCAAATAGCTCCAAGAGGTGAATCAGAAGTGTATATTTTACAGAGAGAGATGGATGCATTAACTTTCAGTTTTAGTCACTGTACAACATTCCTTCCAACTATGGAGTTCTGAATGTGAGTGAAGGTATTTACTGAGCTCCAGGAACATTCTGTGACAGAAAATTTAACATTCTCAGAATATAAAGTAACCCATTATAGAATTTCTTCCTAAATTCTCATCTCCCCTCTTTCGGCTTAAAACCATTTTCCCTCGTCCTGTGGCTCTAGATTTCCTGGAGTCCCCTGACGGACTGGAAGGGGCTCTAAGGTCTCCCTGGAGCCTTCTCTTCTCCAGGATGAACCCCCCCAACTCTCTCACCCTGTCTTCACAGCTGAGGGGCTCCAGCCCTTGGAGCATCCAAGGCTCCTCTGGACCCGTTCCAACAGGTCCATGCCCTTCCTGTGCTGAGGACTCCAGAGCTGGACGCAGTGCCCCAGGTGGGGTCTCCCCAGAGTGGAACAGAGGGGCAGAATCCCCTCCCTGGTGAGTGAGCACCCAGCTGAAGCGACGATGCCTTGTGAAGTGATCATGCTGGCAGCTGATCCAATTTGCTAAGTCAGGCTTTATTTCATACTTCTCACAGACCAGCTTGCATGAGATAAAAACCCGGCCAGATTCTCAGTTGTGTACAAAGGCAACATTTCAAATTGATAAGACTTTGGAAAAGAAAAAAATCAACGTGCTGGAGCTGCCAGTGTTCTCATCTGCCACCTTCACATCGCCCATAGAGTGCTTGTGTCACCTATTAGAATAGACCCTATTTCCTGTTGTTCTGAAATAAAACAACTAAAAAGATTGGGTTACAACTGCTGTCTAGCTAAAAGTATGCCAAATTCATAGAATCATAGTTTTGAGATCGTATCAACTTTTTTCTTTTTTTTTTTTTGTCTATGCATTTTGCTGTTTAAATGAAATGGTGCAGCTTATGTTACATTTTGATCAGCAAGCAGTTTCCCCCCCGCCCTGTTTTTTTGGCCCCCCTCACAACTGAATGAATTTTCATGAATGTGACGGTCCAACAAAGCATCCCATTTTTCAGATGCCTGTCTTTTGTAATTGAAATAATGCACGCATATGAACATAGAGATTTTGCATTAAGAGGCAAAGGCAATCTCACCAAAAGAGTTTATTCAATATATTTCCAGCATCATCTATTCCAAGATATAATTAAGATTACCATGGCCCAAGACTAATTTGCTGTGGTTTCCAAAAAGTAGAGCAGATAGCAATTGTAAGAGAGGACAAGAATTTTCCATATAAAATTTTTCATTATCATATTAGATTTTTTAATGAGCATTAGTCTTGATCAGAAAGGTAATAAAAAGGAATAATACTCTAAAATATGCAGACAGATGTATTATAAAATAACAAACTTTATATATTTAATTTATGTACTGTGAAGTACATTTTTCTTTTGCAACCTGAACATTAATATCCATTTTTTATCTCAACAGCAGAGTCACAATCTAAGTGTAGCATGATCTGTCCTCTATTTTAATGCAGAGCTTTTTCGAGGTTTATTAAAATTGTATCGTGTGATTAAATACATAGAGGCAGATATTCCATCCCTGTGACACTGTGCCTGTTCAGAGATTGACAGCCCAAGGTGCTGCTCATTAACCAACAAATAATTTGAAAATGAAATTAGGGATGGAGCCCTTCTGGAGGGCAAGAGAGGAATCCACTTCTCCCTGGTCGGTTGGAAGGCACGGTTGGGAGCTTTCAGCTTTTGACTTACAGAAGGAAACACCTGCTTAAGGAGAAATTTGCACTTTGAAGACAGTGGTAATAGTGGGAAAAAAATCCCTTAAATAAATAAAGTGTTGTTAGTCTCAAGGGTATCCAGTTAGAGAGGATAGATTCAAGCAGGGTTGATGAGCACAGAAGGGCAATCAGCCAAAGAACTAACACAGCAGTATTGCCTTTTTCCCCAGCACTATTGCCTTTTGCAATGCCTCAGCTTCTGGAGGAATGTGAGTATGTGAAAGGGAATCTTTCTTTTGTCATGGTCAGAGCAAGCTTCAAGGCATCATGATTAACAGAGATCCTCCTCAAACAATGAAACTTAGAGGCAGTAAAATCAGAGGGAATAATATTTTGATTTGGAAATAATTCAGCTCATTGATTTTTTTATAGAAGTCAATCGTTCTGGTATTTTGAGTGCTATTTTCAGATTTTAAATGGTTGGAATTGACCATGCTATGTCAGATGTCATGTTCATGTTCTGCCTGGTGGGGAGGTGAATGAAGACATTAAAAGGCAAAAAAAAAAGGCCAAAGCAGTGGGAACCCTCAGACCCAAAGAATACACCTCCATCACCACACTAAATACACTCATGGGACCTACTTCAACTAAAGCATGTGAATGGAACTATTTGTTCCAATTACTGTCTTCAGTCCTAATAATATTGTTTATAAAGCCCTTTAGTGTAATAACTATTAATTGCATTGCTTTGTGTCCTCTCTCACCTCAATCTCATCTTCCCCAGAGTAAGAGTCCTTATTTATTTACAGTTTAATTTATATAGAATCCTCTGCCTGAGAGTCCTTGAACCCATCAACCTCAGGTGGAATTTTCTTGGGGCAAAACTCAAAAAAAAAAAAAAAAAGCACCCACTAGAATAACGGTAAAGGGCAAGAAAAAAACAGCAGCATATTTAGAAGGATCTTGTCATTTCTGTTACTCGCTGCTGATGAACTCACTACCTACTGCTCACGACCTCTGAAGATGCTGGCAACTGCGTGGTGGTTCCTCATGTCACAGGGAGACATACAGTGACACAAAGGTCTATGGGCTGCCACTCACCTTCTCTCTGCAATCTATATCTGGGTCGTTATGGGGAGTGTGCTTGGAAGGATATAAGGAGTGTGGCTATTTCAGCCCATTCGTTTGTTTAAAAAGCATAAATGCACAAGTCATCCTTTGCCTCCTTGCACTTTATTTCATTCATAAATACCGACGCTGAAATACGAGTTAAAACATAACATCTGGACCGGATCTCAGCTGATGCACTTCACTTTCTCCACCATTCGCTCACCTAAAATCACTTTTCAGCAGTGCTCGTTTTCGAATACCACTCCATTTTATGGCAGGATATTTTAAAATTTTAATCTAAGTTTATGACATGTGACGGTGGGACAGAAACGTGGAATTAATGAGGAATACTGGTATTTCTGTAAACGAGGCGCCGGTGCAGTCTGTGCATGTGCTCCAACACTTTAAAGCTGCTCTTCTCTGAAGTCCCCTAATTTGGGTGCAGCGTGTATTACAGGTTAATCCCCAGCACACACAAACCAATTCACCAATTTAAACCTCATTATTTCCTGTCACTTTGCTTTAAACCACAAGCAGCACCAGAGACAAAGCGGTGCCCATTGTCCAGTCATTTGCTTTATATATGGAGACACTGAGAGTTATTCGTTGACCTTTGAAGTAGGGTGTCAAGTTCCTTTAATATTCTTTCATTTTGGATGATGAGGACTCTGTCGGTCCCACCTGACTCATGTCCTTGGTGCTAATGAGGCCAAGTGGTCCAGGTGACCCCTAATGTAAGAGGGGAGCAGCAGTAAGCCTGCTCCAGCACATCTGCAGGGTTACATCACCCTGGAACTGGGAATTACTTTCTGCTTCTTTTTCTGTGGAACAGAGACAGCCCAGCCTCCAGTAAAGCTGCTGCCCCATTGGAATGATTCTAATTCATGCATTAGGCATTTTGCTTTTTAATAGGAAAAATACTGTGTCCGGTTCTGGCCCCCAGTTCCAGAAGGACAGGGAACTACTAGGAGACAGTCCAGTGGAAGCTACAAAGATGATCAAGGGAGCACCTCTTTGATGAGGAAAGGCTGAGGGACCTGGGGCTGTTCATCCTGGAGGAGACTGAGGGGGAACCTCATCAATGCTGAGCAATATCTAAAGGGCTGGTGTCAAGAGGATGGGGTCGGGCTCTTCTCAGTGCTGGCCAGTGACAGGACAAGGGGCAATGGACAAGCTGGAGCACAGGAAGTTCCATCTCAACATGAGGAGGAATTTTTTTTCTGTGAGGGTGGCAGAGCCCTGGAAGAGGCTGCCCAGAGAGGTGGTGGAGAGTCTCCTTCTCTGGAGACATTCAAACCCACCTGGACTTGTTCCTGTGGGACCTGCTGTGGGTGACCCTGCTCTGGCAGGGGGTTGGAGGAGACGATCTCCAGAGGTCCCTTTGATTCTGTGATTACAGTGCAATATTATGACACAATACAAACATCACACTATTATTGGAAGAAAAAATCTGTCTAAAGAGCATAACAAGCCTTTCTTGGAGCTTGACCAAACTCTGCGGTGTAAGTAAGCAAATTTGAGGAAAGGGAAAAGGGATCCTATTACCTGTGTGCACACAGAAATTAGGAGTATCTGGGCATCACTCCCTCATGTAATCTAGTGTACAGAAGCAAGCAGCCACCCTCAGGGCATGAGATACAGGTCTTCAGTCTGCTGAGACATTTGAGATATAACTTTAGTGCTCTGACAAAATCCAGGAGAGCGCTTAAGCAATGCCCAACTTCACAGTCATGGCTGACTTAATTGGAGCTGCTTATAGACGAGCATGGTTTGGCCTCCCACCAGACCAGGTTGCTCCAAGCCCCATCCAGCCTGGCCTTGAACCCCTCCAGGGATGGGGCAGCAACAGCTTCTCTGGGAAACCTGGGCCAGGCTCTCACCAGTCTCACAGCAGAGAATTTCTTTCTAGTATCTAATCTAAATCTCTCCTCTTTCAGTTTAAAACCATTATCCCTTGTCCTATGGCTCCCCTCCCTGATCAAGAGTTCCTCTCTGTCTTTCCTGGAGCCCCTTTAGGGACTGGAAGTGGCTCAAAGGTTTCCCCAGAGCCTTCTCCAGGCTGGTCCTCACAGCAGCAGGGCTCTAGCCCTTTGAGTATCTTCATGGCCTCCTCTGGACCTCTTCCAAGAGGTCCATGTCCTTCCTGTGCTGAGGACTCCAGAGCTGGACATAGTGCTCCAGGTGGGGTCTCCCCAGAGCAGAGCAGAGGGGCGGAATCCCCCCCCTGGCCTTGCTGGCCATGCTGCTGGAGATGCAGCCCAGGATGGGGTTGGCTTTCTGAGCTGCCAGTGCACATTGCTGGGGCGTGTTGAGCTTCTCATTCACCACCATCCCCAAGTTCTTGTCCTCAATCCAAGACAAGATGCCAGAAGAGAAGATGCAGGCTGAGCTGTGTCCTTTATATATTGCAAATGCTCCTCCGTCTCCTCATGATTCTGAATAAAACATTAGTCACAGATAGAAAATTCTGGTTTTCATCATTGGGAGTTTTGAAGGGAGCAAGTACTTCTTTCCAGCTGCATAGAAAGTGTTGATGGGACTGACTCCTCAACCATCAGTTGGGTAGAAACTTTTGTCTTGTCACAAAGCCACGCTCACCAGTAGAATTACACTCACCTCCATGCAGTAAGGTCTGTGACCAAATGGACTATGAGAGTCTGCACTATATTCTGTCACCTTTGGACACAGTCCCCCCCCCCCCAAGTGAATCCAGCGATGGAAACTTTGTGCTATGGCTAATAAATGAATCTAAACTTTGGCACCAATCTTCAAAGACATTTTGGCACCTGACTACTACTGAAATCAGTGGAAGTTTGGTACCTTAATACCAATTAAGTGCCTGTGTAACTCTGAGGATCTGTGCCTTTGATCTAAAAATCTGTCAGTCCAGCTCATTACAAGCTCTACATTTACTTTAAAAAATATACGAGGTATGAATTAAGGATAAGATTAATTAATAGCGGCATTAACTGTAGCAAAGCAAAGAGATAGATTGAGCTGACAGAGAAACTAGAAAGGATAATGGATTTAATGACATGTGTTCTAATGGAAAAAAATAACCTACTGCATGAGACTGTCATATCTGAAAAAAATGTGGCTACCATTTACAGTTCATATAGGGACAAAAAGGTTTATACACTAGCAGTATATAAATCACTGAAAAGAGTAAGCTGAGATCTTTATAGTAGCAGTGATATATTTTCCCTCGTGGAAGCCCTGGCCCAATTTTGTATCTACAGAATCTCTCTCTGGCTCAAGGGGCTGACCTGTCTCTAACACCCAGCACTGGGGAGGGACACATCCTGAGCGGAGACACTCAGTCGCTGAGCAAACACCCACTGAGGAACAAGCTGAAACCTCTCGTCTTTGTTCACTACTGGGTAACACAGGGAACTCGTCATTTAGCCTGCTGCCCGCCATGGTTAGTATTTAAATTGTGTCCCCAGGCAGGGTAAGGACAGAGTCCCTAAATAAAGACTGAAAATTTGACCAGTGGGCAGTGAGATGGAAAGTGAAACATTCCCAGTCCAGATATCTCTACATGGGAATTCACACAGAAACACAGGATGATATGTGGTTGGAACAGACCTCTGGAGATCATCTAGTTCAACCCCTGCTAGAGCAGGGTCACTCAGAGGAGGTCCCACAGGAATGGGTCCAGGTGGGTTTGAATGTCTCCAGAGAAGAAGACTCCACCTCTCTGGGCAGCCTGTTCCAGGTCACAGGAAAAAAGTTCCTCCTTATGTTGAGATGGAATTTCCTCTGTTCCAGTTTGTGCCCATTCCCTCTTGTCCTGTCACTGGGCACCACTGAGAAGAGCCTGACCCCATCTTCCTGACACCCACTCTGTAATTATGTATGTTGTGTTGATGAGGTCCCCCTCAGTCTTCTCTTCTCCAGGCTAAAAAGATCCATGTCCCTCAGCCTCTCCTCATCAAAGAGATGTTCTAGTTCTCTCATCATCTTTGTGGCCCTTTGCTGTACCCTTTCCAGCAGTTCCCTGTCCTTCTTGAACTGGAGAGACCAGAACTGAACACCGTGCTCCAGATTTGCATGTGTGCTAACTACTGAGCAGCTCAAAGACAGAAGAGGTCCTTGCCTCCTTCATCCCTTTTCTTGACCAGGCTGTGGATCTTAACGAGGGAACTTAATCAAGTTCAGAGCTACTGAGTGTAAGATATTTCTGATCATGTATACAAGCAAAAATTTGTGAGCTTTTTTTACAGGACCTTGGAGTTCAGCAGAGAAGAATTTTGAGGATGGCAGATTGGACCTCAGCCCCACTTTGGTCCTATCTATATTTAATGATACTTGTAGACTGCTTATGAGCTCTCACCAGTGGGCCAGCTGTCAAACTGCAAGTGTTATAGCTGTTTTAGTAAAAGATTAAGCTTGGAGATATAATGCACTGATGTGGCTAGTCTGCCTTCAGACCCAAGTTAGCATTTTTGTGCTACCTTGGCATTCTTCAGCAGCACTGCACTGCACAGGACAGACCTGTATTTCTGATGGAACCCTCTGTAGACTTGAGTTTTCAGTTCTTTCTTCAGAGGATTATTTGCCACTTCTCCAAGTCTGACTTCTTAATTGATCTAGTTGTTTACATCTACAGATGCAGAGAAGACAGAAGAAGCAAGTAAATTTAAATTAAATTTAAATAGAATCAGAGAATCATAGAATGGTTTGAGTTGGAAGGGACTTAGAGATCATTGACTTCCAACGCCATACCCTGGGCACGGACACCTCCCACCAGACCAGGTTGCTCCAAACCCCATCCAGCCTTCCCTTAACCCCTCCAGGGATGGGGCAGCTACAGCTTCTCTGGGCAACCTGTTTCAGTGTCTCACCACCCTCACAGTAAAGAATTTCTTCCTAATATCTAATCTAAATCTCCCCTCTTCCAATTTAAAACTATTCCCCCTTGTCCCGTCACTACAATTCCTGGCAAAGAGTCCCTCTCTGGCTCTCCTGTAGGCTCCTTTCAGATATTAGTAGGCTGCTATGAGGTCTCCCTGGAGCCTTCCCTTCTCCAGAATTAAGTTTAATTAAAGATTAAATATAATTGAATATGGTAACTGTTATACAAATTTATATCCAAGCTGATATAGAAGGCAAAACATGATAGCAGCAATAGTTTTATCTGGAAATGGTGTGGTGAAGTCTGTGAGACTTAAGGTGGTGAGGGGGCTTCATCCTAAATGCTTAGAAGTTGGAAGTAGATGCCTAAGTCTGGTGACTGCAATTGGTCCCAGCTTGCTGTTAACATCCCAATTGCACTTGTTCTGCCAGTTCAAAAGTTGTGGAGGAATGAAAGAGAAAAAAGAAATGGTGGCCTTTGCAGTGATATTAAAATGAACAGTTTCAGTTTCATGTTCCCATGGCATTTGATTTAAGCAGCTGGATAGTGAAGAAAGGGCTGAGGAACAAAGTGCTGACACCTGGGCCAGATCTACAGGTATGACAGGATGAGGTGTAACAGTTTTATACTGAAAGAGGTGAGATTCAGGAAGAAATTCTTTGCTATGAGGCTGGTGAGGCACTGAAACAGGTTGCCCAGAGAAGCTGTGGCTGCCCCATCCCTGGAGGGGTTCAAGACCAGGCTGGATGGGGCTTGGAGCAACCTGGTCTGGTGGGAGGTGTCCCTGCCCAGGGCATGGGGTTGGAACTGGATGCTCTTCAAGGTCCCTTCCAATCCAAACCATCCCATGATTCTATGATTCTAAGTGCATTGTCCAGTGTGGGGAGGGAGGGAATGCTCAGGCAGAGGAACTCTTACCTTAACCCTCCCCTTGTCCTGGGGCTGTAGTGTGCCGGGCCAGCCCCCAGGCACAGGTTAGAGTAGCCCTGAGGCTACCTTGCTCAGTAGACAGATCCTTCTGCAAACACAAGATTACTGCCAAAAGAATGTTATTGATTGCTGTGTTCAATTTGGTTTTAAATGATTCACGTGCTAATTGAGCTTCTACTCCTTACGAGCTGAAATATCTTTTGATCACTCACACAGTCTTGTTTCAGTGTCCTGACAATTTTCGTTGTGTAATTCACTCCGCCCCCCCCCCAAAAAAAAACCCAAAAAACCCCAAACAGTTGCAGAATAAATTCTGCTGATTGAATTTGCTATGTGAGAGTGATCAGGTCTATTTAGCATTGCAGCTGATTTTATTTTCAAGCCTCAAAACTAGAAATGCCTCAGGGCACCAATGAAACAGGCAGAAACCAGAACAACTTAGGACAAACTGGGAACAACAGTCCCCAGGGAATTACTTGTTCAAAAGCCCTTGCTCATGGCAGTAATAGGAAAAAAAATAGCGGACTATATTATATGGTCTTCTTCATAATTATTTACCAAATCCAAGAATATTTTAAAGATGAGGCAACAAAGGAAAAGGAATGTGATTTAAAGGGTTACTGTCAGAATCACTCTGAAAAATATTCAGTTGACTGGTGGGCCTGTGTTTCTCAGAATTATATATTGACTGAACGAATCCCTTCTTTCCGTCCATTTGTTTTTGCCTGTAGTAGTTAATGCATCTTGAAACACTTCTTTACATTTGCTCATCGCACCTTTACAAGAATTCATCTGTGCCACAAGATGTCTTGCACAGATCCTTCTCTTTCCAGTACTTATTTATCTTTTCCCAGAGGACAGGTTTGCATGGGTGATAAAGTGAGGTACAACTAAAGTAGCTTTCTGTAGAACCTCAGGTTGCAGGGAGACGGCAGTGTCATCCAGTGAGTGTCCAGAAGAACTAAGGGGACACTTATTGAAGTAACAAGGCAGAAGGGCACAAGGGACAGATGAGAAATGCATTTGCATAATGGATGGGTGTCTTCTCTTATTCTTCCGTCAGGAAGGAAAGCAATTTTTTAGTGTTGAAGAAAGGACTGATTGGATTTGTGAAACCCTGTTCAAGACCTGACTTCATGAACACTGAGACATTTTGGGCTTAGCTTTGAGTTGGATGAGGGTTTTAGTTAGTTGGATTTTGGTTTTTTTTGGTTTTTTAATTCCTTTATTTGCTATACAAAGAGTAGTCAGGGTAGTTAATATGACTTATATGAGGCAAAATTGTCCATGAAAAAACTGAAGAGGAAGTGCCCAGCAGAAGCAGAGCATCATTGTGACTCTGTTGCTTGCATCCATACAAATGCATCAGGAGAGGGAGTTATCTGGAGCCAGTTTGTTCCCAGAGCTGGTACACTGACCAATACCACCTCAGTATCAATTACTAATTTACTTTAATCTCCTAAATCTTTAGAGAAGTATAGAATTGTCCAAGTTGGAAGGGACCTTTCAGACCATCGAGTCCAACCATCAACCCAACACTGACAAAAACCATCACTAAACCATATCTCTAAGCACTATGTCTACCTGTCTTTTATATACCGCCACTTCCCCGGGCAGACTGTTCCAATGCTTAATAATACTTTTCCATGCAGAAAGTTTTCCTTACAGGCTTGGACACCTTCTCTATGCCTGGGAAACATTTTTGTTTCCAGCCAGACCTTCAAGTGCCAGCGTAACAGAGCCAGATGTGTGGGATACTACATGATACCTTCAATGAAAGCTTCAGTGAGAGCTTCTGGGTTCCAACATGAGACTGTGCCCCAGATCCTTGTCCCTCTCCCTCTTAATGTAAAAGTCCATCTGACACTCCAGGGCTCACGGGAGCTATTGGGGAGCAGTAGAGGGTACAGATTGTTCAGGCCTCCTTCATATGATAATGCTCCGGAGATCATCTGGCATCATACATGCTGAAAGAACTGCACAACCCTTGTTTGTATGTGCTCCTTAGAGAGGTGATCAAGGCAAAATACAGATTACACAAACTGGAAGATAGATACATTGAGATCAATCAGCTTAATGTTCTGACATGCAGATACTTCAACCAAGAGATCTGTTGTTCTTTATATTAGGTCTTACACAACCACCAAAGAGACAATATATGTCTTTCTCCTGAATAAACTGTGTGAAATGATATTGAGACTTAGAGGTATATTAATCTTATCAGGCACAGTGAAGAAAAAAAGATCACAGAAATTAAATGCACAACTTTGAACCAGTTCAATGGTCCCTTCATTTTATTATAACCCACATCACTTTCATAAAAGAAAATCGCATCTTGAAGAACTGATTCAGGAGAACACCCACCTAATTGTGTGTGTCAAAAAGATTGAAATCTGGGATTAAGTGATCTGACGAATCTGAGCTTTATATACTGGAGTTCTCCGAGCACACTAACAAAATACTAAAAAAGGAAAGGAGAAATATAGTTGGTCTTGCAAAAATCCTGTTTAGTCTATTAAGAAACTTAAAAGTTATAAGGGTGAAGGTAATAAACAGTATTTCTCTCAAAAGAAATAAATAGGAATGAACAATTGAATTTCAGCACAGTTAAAAGGATGAAAAAACACTGCTTGTGCTTCTTGGTGTTGTGAAAATGGGAGCAGAGGAGATACAGAAAACTGTAACTATTATCTTTGGAACCTATGGTAGTAAAACTGAAAAAAATTTTTCTCTGAGGAAAATGAGAACAGAATATTTTTTCTTTAAACATATTTACCTCCCACCTCATCTCTATGTGATGGCCACTTTTCCTCTCTAGGGCTTGGCATGCTCTTTAGTTGCCACCATTCCTGGCTGTGGGTCCCACAGCCAGGTCTGTGGTTGCTGCAGCAGCGCAGTGGCCAAGGGCTGTTAGACCAGGCTGGAGCCCAGCACGCACATAAGCCCTAACAGAATGACAGAACTGAGGGCTTCGAAGGGACCTCTGGAGATCTTCTTGTCCAACTCCCTGCTAGAGCAGGGTCATCCAGAGCAGGAAAGTCTTCTCCAGGCTAAACAGCCCCAGGTCTCGCAGTCTCTCCTTATCAGAGAGGTGCTCCATCCCCTTGATCATCTTTGTAGCCTCCACTGGGCTCTCTCCAGCAGTTTCCTGTCCTTCTGGACTGAGGAGTGCAGAAACATACCCAGTAGTCCAGATGTGGACGGGGGAGGAGGATGACCTCCCTCGACCTGCTCATCACCCCAAGAAGACCATTGGCCTTCTTGGCCACAAGAGCACATTTCTGGCTCATGGTCATCCTGTTGTCCACCTCCCAGGATTTTTTCCTCAGAGCTGCTCTCCAGCAGGTCAGTCCCCAACCTGTCCTGGTGCAGGGGGTTATTTCTCCCCGGGTGCAGCTCCTTGCACTTGCCCTTGTTAAATTTCATTAGGTTTCTCTCGGCCCATCTCTCCAGCCTGTCCAGGTCTTGCTGGATGGTGGCACAGCCTTCTGGGGTGTCAGCCACCCCTCCTAGCTTTCTATCACCAGCAAACATGCTGAGGGTACATTCCATCCCTTCATCCAGGTCATTGATGAATATATTGAAGAGGACTGGAGCCAGTACTGACCCCTGTGAAACACCACTATCTACAGGCCTCCAACTGGACTCTGTACCATTGATCCTAGCATAAGGTACAGTCTTCCTACTTGAAACTTTGTTTAATATATTCTGAAAAATTGCAGGCAATTGCAATAATTAGGGAAGCCCAGAGCCTACAGGGTGCATACGACCCCTGCCTCTGGTCCTGCAGTGGTTTGTCTCCAACTCTGCTCATTAGCTCAGGCTCACCTTTGACAGTCCCCATTTTTCCTAAGATCTTTCTGACCAAAGATAAATTGTGAGATTTTTAAATTTGCTGCTTTTGATTTTGACTTATTCATGAAAAGTTGTCAGATGGATATTAATAACCTAATTTTTTTAGGTTACAACCCAAATGTTTCGCAAGGACTCCACAGGCCAAAGATTTGTATAGGAGATGAATATGAAATCAAGATGCCATATTTCTAACACATAACCCTCATACACATCAGCACACAAAATAACCCACAGCTCCAATTCATATTAGTGGGACAAAAGCAATCTAAAAGAGAAATAGAAACAACTTCATATTACTAGAAAGAATTGAACTGTGATGTATATTGATGTTCAGACCCTTCAGAATTATATTTTTTGATAGAAAAGGTTGTGTTGCAACATTTTTAGACATTTATTTATTTTAAATGTGTATATTTGTGAGTTTATTTAAATAAAGTATGTGTATTATGGTGCATACACATATGAATTATATTTGTATGCATTTTTATATTATAGTGATCAACTCTCATATGCACTTAGAGACTGGCACATTGTTTTAAGAATTCTTAGCAGATTCAGCCTCTTGGTTCTCTGTCAGTTATACAATGAACGCAAAATTATTCCAACTGTTTCAGCTTCCTGCTGACTAGGAAGAAACTGGTCCCTGCATGGGCCAGTATTATTTTACATGTTATGTATAGATTAAGATGAGATATGAGGAAGAAATTCTCTGCTGTGAGGCTGGTGANNCAGGCTGGATGGGGCTTGGAGCAACCTGGTCTGGTGGGAAGTGACCTGTCCATGGCAGGGGGTTGGAACTCGATGGTGTATAGGGTCCCTTCCAACCCAAACCATTCTATGATTATATACCTGAATTTTAATATCTAGATTAAGATAAATTTATCTGCTTTCTTCCATGGAAACTCCAGCTTACTGTATCACCTGAAGACAGTTTTTTCTCCTCGTACTCATAGATCTTTATCACATTATTATATTATCACCCTAATTTACACAGCGAACCAGGCTCAAATTTATAAGGATGATCCTGAAGAAACTGAGAAAGCAATACAGAGAAAGCTATTTTTGGCCTAGTTATTTTGCAGTAAGAGATCTTCCCCTTCTATAACACTCTTCATTGATGACACATATAAAAAATACTCTTGCTATTCAGGGGGTTAAAGTTAAAATGCAAGCAGTCCTCTATTGCTTATTTTATCTTGCACACTATAAATGCAACTAGCCTGTACACCTGAAAAAAATATAGGTGTAAAGAGTATTAAAATGGGAGCCACAAACCTCACTGAGATTTATTTTATTGTATCATTGAACTTCAGGGACAGTTTGCACAACTTAGGCTTTTGGGGAGAAATTTAAACATTTAAGGCACAAAGAGAAAGGGGAAGATTTGATATCTCAACGAAGAAAAAGCTAATATAGAAATGTTGTACAAATACAGCAAGATTCAAATATGGCCTTCATAAGAAGTGCCACAAAATAAACTTATCAAATGTTAAATCCAAAATAAAAACAGATTTGTGACTGAACTGAATTCCAAGAGGCATTGTGAGGGTTGACTGGTGGGGTAGTTTTGGTTTGTTTGGTTTTTTGATTTATCTTCTGAGATACTGAGGTACTTCTTGTACCATTCCTGCCCATCCCAATGAAAGAAGGAGGTGCTCATAAGGTCTGGAAAACAAAAGTTATCTGATTTCAAGGGGAAACATATACATTGAAGCAAGTAGAATGTGCTCTGCCAGGAAACTGGTGATTAGAAAATAAAAAAGAAATAGGCAATACAATTATATAACACATCGCATTCAAACTCTGAAATGAATGATGCTTGATCAGTAAATTGATAAAAGTTTATAATTTAAGAAATCAGTCTCAGTTCTATGATAAGCCAGTATTTATTATAATAGACGTGACACAGATTTACATAGAAAATTGCTGCTGATATAGAACACATACAACGTGGATTATGGGATGTTCATTGTCTTGGCAGATACTGTAGACTCTATCATTCCCAGAATATTTGATATACATTCAGTACCACTATGTGAACCAATTATTGTCCTCTTAAAGGAGCAGAATGTAGTCTAAATGGGGAAGGATTTAATACTGTGTTTTGTCTTCTAGTGTTGGAACTTAGACCATAGTCATTCTTCTTCTGTATAAATTATTTGAAAAATGGTATTATCTTTCTGTGAAAGCAGGGCATGTGTTCACGATCACAATGTGCAGCAATGTGTCCTTATGGCCAAGAAGTATGTGTACTTCTGTACATCAAAAAGGCTGCCTAGCAATCTTTGGTACATTTCATGAAGAGTTGCTGGCTTGATTTTTTTTTTTTTTAATTACTTCTTTCTTTACCTATTATTTAAATAACAATGTTTTCTGCTGTCCTAGTTCTGGAGAACTTTTCTTACAGTTTGGAAAAATAAACTCACATTTGAGTGTCGTTAGAATTTTTCCATGAATTAATACTTTTGTTTAGGCTCTTCTGTCTATAAAATGTGATTAATTTTAAATTAAAGAATGACCCAAACAGCACTTGAGACTAAACTGAAATGTTTTATAAAATATGTATATTGATTTTAACCAAATGCAAGCTTTTTAGATAAAAAAGACTCTTTGATCCCTACTCAGTACACCAAAAACTAACTTTCCTGACTTTGATCATACAAAGACATAGAGAAGATCTTGTCAGAGATGAAATACGTAAGTGAAAAGAGGTGAAAAATGAATGAAGTGACATAACACTGATTGAGCTTTGTTGTCCTTGCTGTACTATACTAGAACAAGCACTTCTTGCTAATATGATGGACCAGCTCAACAATTTTCAGGCACAAAGACTACTTGAGGGAAAATTCAATAAGTAAGTTAAGAATACCAAACCATAATCAGGCCTTGGGGAAGAAGCAGTATTGAAACACAACTTTTTTTGACAGTTTTGAGTGTAGCTCTGGTCGTCTGTTTCAAAAACTGTCAAAACGATGATAAGTGGTCTTAGGAGTCTAGTTTGACTCTTAAACCAAATAATCTAGCTGCTGCTTTGGTATTAGTGCCATTGGCAACTTGAAAAGTCTGGTTTTTGAAAGAGAAGAGATGTTAAAATCGAAAAATGACTATGCTGAATGTAGAGTAATTACTTTTCATGATATCCTCATTGAAATCAATAGGATTGACTAATTAAGACATCTAAGCTGAAATCAATAGGATCTGACAGCTAACACCTCCCTGTAGCGATAAACCAGCATAAACAATTTTGCATCTACACTGATGTGAAAATTAGCCAATCCTATTTCTATCACTATTCAGTAATTAACACTCTCACTAACAACAAAGCCATTCCGTACCTAGTATACTCCCCATGCTCCAAAAGAAAAGCTGACAAAACTGATACATCTTCTGTCTTGCAGTGCCCATTTGCAGTTGGTTACAGAAGAGTTTTGACAACCCTGATGTTTGGGTTCTCTTTCCTAAGACACCAGTGCACTATAACAAACAATTAAAAATGCATGTCATGGCCAAGAGCATCAAATGGAGAGCAGAATGGGGAAAAAAATGACACAATCAACACTGGTTTTTGGTTTTATTCTTTCATTAATGAGGCTTTAATGGGAAAGCCTATGTGTGGACAGTTTCCTGCCAGTTCTTCCACTGAGGAATTTCTCTGACTTCCCACAAACTTTCAGTCTTCTCCCACTGGATTTCTGAAGATCTACACAAATTCCATGCTACATTACTCTGAACTTATCTGCAGGGCACAGTAGAACAGTTCATGGAAATCATGTCACGTTGAGTCTTTCCTGAGTTGGAAAGGGCGGAGAAGCAAGGAAAGAATCAAAATACAACTTGTGTTGTATTTGGGATGCATTAAAAAGAGTGTGTCCAGTAGGTCGAGGGAGGTCATCCTGCCCCTCTGCTCTGCTCTGGTGAGGCTGCATTTGGAGTCCTGTGTTCAGTTCTGGACTCCCCAGTTCAAAAAAAACCAGGGAACTGCTGGAGAGGGTACATCAAAAGGCTACAAAGATGATTAGGGGACTGGAGCATCTCTCTGATGAGGAAAGGTGGAGAGACCTGTGGCTGTTCAGTATAGAGAAGAGAAGAGTGAGGGGGGACCTCATCAATGCTGAGCAATATCTGAAGGGCAGGTGTCAAGAAGATGTGGCCAGGCTCTTCTCAGTGGTGCCCAGTGTCAGGACAAAGGGCAACAGACACAAACTGGAAGAAAGGAAGTTTCGTCTGAACATGAGAAGGAACTTCTTTCCTGTGAGGGTGGCAGAGCCCTGGAAGAGGCTGCCCAGAGAGGTGGTATAGTCTCCTTCTCTGGAGACATTCCAAACCTGCCTGGACACGTTCCTGTGCAATCTGCTCTGGGTGACCCTCCTCTGGGGTGGATGATCTCCAGACGTCCCTTCCAGTCCCTACCATTCTGTGAGTCTATAAACAGGCACATTGCTTAGAATGAGAGATAATGAAGTGTGAATCTGAAATAGGTATTTCTCAAACAATATTTTTTACTTCTCCATCCAACATAAGAGCAAATTGCTGATAAGATCATTTCCCTTGTGCGTGGGGAAAACTGGATTCAGATCCCTGTTCTGTTTTTTTCTTGGCAGTGAGCTAATATAAGACCTTCTACGTGCTAAGATGAAAATTGCTGGATTAAAGAGACACTCTCTTTTCCCTTCCTAAATCATTTATAAAGGACAGAGTAACTCCAAAAAGATAATTTACACTTCACTGCAAAACCAAGTAATTTACAATTAAGCTACTCACATGGAAATGGGCAGAGCTCTGTTGAAAATTCTTGGTCCATCTCCAGCAGAGGCACAACTTGACTGCAGATCTCTTACCTTTGAGTGAGTGTTTGAGATTTCACTTTACTCCATGGTCTTTCTGTCATTTCCTTTGCTAAAGGGCAAACCAGGTTTAGGCCATGTGTCTCATGGAGGGTTAAAAAATGAGGATTCCATTAGGTGGTGTCTTAAATTTTGAAGGCTGCATCTTGCTAATTTTAAGAAGCCAATCCTTTCAGTTTTTCCCTCTTTTTTTCTTGTCCACAAAGATGGGGTATTGGTGCTTGCCACATCCTATGAGTGTAAGTATAAAATTGCAGGAACAAGGTTAATGGGACATGTAAGTTCTGTGCTTGGATATCTAATAACATAATAACATAATAATGCACAAAGACAGTGAGCCAGTGACTCACAAAGGCTGAAATGAGAAACTAATTAAGAAGAAACACCTCTGAGTTACAGACTCCACTAGGCATCTCTTTTCTAGAGGTTCCAGGTGTTCAGCATAAGATGAGCCATAACAGAAGTACCACAGAAAAGTCATTTCCCTGTCTGAAGGGCAAAAAGATTTCTCTAACAATTAAGCCCATAACATGTGAGTTTTGTAATGACAAGGCTATTGCTAATCTCTTCTATCTCTGTGAATACTAAGGAATAAACTTCATACTTTAAATACAGTATAAATACTACAAATAAGATAAAATATTTTACATCAGCATTTCCATAAAGTATTTTCATCAATTCAGTCAAATAAGAGTCAATAAGCAAAGCATTATATAGATTAAATAACAAGGTGCAGGTGCCCTGGTTTAAGCCTGCAGAGCTCTGTGATACTTCTCATGAGAATACCTTACATTTTAAGAATATTATATTCATTATTCCTTTCCTCCCCCTCCTTTCTTCTTACATTTTAATTCATTTTGCAGCTTCCTCTTCATCGCATAGGCTTTTATTTTCAAAATAAGCCATTTGTGCAGTATCTTTTCAAATGCCTTTGGAAAATTTAAATATATAATGCAGCAACATTCCCTTTATCTGTCATGTTAGGAATATCTTCAAAAAGTCGAGTGTATTTGTAAAGCGAGAGCAGCTCTCCTAGCATTCTTACTGCATCTTGTTAACTAATCCCCTTGTCACCACCTCACTTTCACTTTCTTCTGTCACAAATTAATCCATCAACAATCTTGTAATTCGAATGATCTGGTTTCCTTCTTTTTCCGTGAAGTGACATTAACTCGTATTTGAGTTGTAAGAAGGCTGCATAGTTCTCACTGAACAAAACATAATCAAATCTTACTTCTTTTAAATGCTGTTTGAGGGCTTTGCTAGTTACCATGCAATGCTGTCAAGGGTATTTAAGAACCTAGGCAGAGGTAAAATGCAAAGTGGTTAAGATGTGGAATCCAGACCCTGCTTGAGCCGGAGTAAAGCTTCCCATTGACTTTTCTGCCATGGCAGAAATCTCCTCCTTTAAGGAGAAACACATCTTCCTTTGCTGGGAGCAAGTAACTTCATTTTCTCCTGTCCTGGGGAGCCAAAAGTGGAGCTCCTTGACCACCCTGAGGTGGGTGTCAAACTGAGGGGAGAGAAACAAAGCTGATCCCATCAGAAATAAAGTTTCCCGACACAACAGAACTAAGCATAGAATCATAGAACGGTTTGGGTTGGAAGAGACCTTCAAGGTCATCCCATTCCAACCCCTCTGCCATGGCCAGGTACACGTCCCACCAAACCAGGTTGCTCAAAGCCCCATCCAGCCTGGCCTAAGCATGTATTGGTGATGAAAAGATTCCATGAGGGATAGCGGAGGCACCTGTAATTAGGCTTTTAGGTCTTCTGGACCATGACAAACTGGAACGTGCTACTAGCAGGCAGAACCAGTCCAAGTACAAATAGCAGCCGTAGGCAGACACTACTGACTTGTTTCAAATAGGAAACAAAGGAGCGTGGTCACAGTAATGCAAGAAAGCATAGTTTTAACAGGCAGTCACATTTTCTGGCTGACTGGAGCCACTTGACCTGTGTCTTTTTTACAGTGTGTCCAAAACAAACAGAAGTTCTGTGCAATGCACACCTTGCCAGGGGCTACTGCAGACAGAGATAGGGGACTCCCCTGTAGCACTGAGCTTCAGTTAGCTGCTTGAACCAGTGCGAAATAATTGTAAATATTTTCCAACTCAACTCAACAGCACTTTATAAGCCTCTTGCTTTTTATGATGAAGCACATCTGTCAATAAGAGGTAAAAGCCAACTGAGAACAAAGCTATAGGAATTAGCCCAAAACAGCAACTTAATCCCCTTTCTGTGATCAACCTACACAAAACTTCCAAACAACCTTTAAAACCTTTAGTTTCTTTAACCTCTTTTGTCTCTTCAAGATTTTTGAAATTGGGAACTCCCAATTCACTACTTCCATGTAAAAATTACATCTTAAAACTTCGTGGAAGACCTTAACAGCATCCTTTGGAAAGGAGGAGATTTATATTAAAGAAAAAATGAGTATAATGGTCTCACACGGTAGCGGTGAATCTCATTGAGTATAACATCCTTTATCATCTTTTACATGGTAAAGAATCCTCTGTCATCTGTTATAAGGTAATATGAAAGATTCATTAGTGAGAACATTTTATGCATTATGGGCTTTTTTAAAATTAATTCTCCCCTGCCCCCTCGATATGACCAATATACAATTTTAAAAGGCTAACAAAAATATTTTTTTCAAATGTGCAATTTGGGGAAAAATCCATATGCACTCCCTTACTTGAAAATTAAAAATTTTCCTTACTTAAAAATTAAATTTTCATTGAGAACTATTTTGTTTCTGAATCTTTTCAAGATGTAGATTTACAGGACTTCTTTCCTGTTTACATATCTTTCTGCTAACGCTTGGAAATAGCTGGAAAACTTTTACAGCTTGAATAATTTAATTTTAGGAAGAACCTACACTCAGGTAATTTCAGCCCACAAAACCAATATGTCAAGAAGTTATGAAGACCTGAATTTGATATGATTAACATGAAAAAGGTTGTAACATGCTGTATTGTAATGGAGTCTGTACCAACAGTCTCCCATGCTGAGAAGGAAGACTCATGTTTTATACATCAGATTCCTACGATGGCAGGAAAGACTCCCCGTTGAAGACAGAGATGTGTTACAGTCGCGCAGCTGAGCACAGGGGATCTACAGGAATTTCTCAGGGAGAAAAGAATCACACAGAATTATAGAATCACAGAATGGGGGGTGTTGGAAGGGGCCTCTGCAGCAACTTCAGACCATTTCCTCTGCTCCTGTCATAATTCCATTGGGAGAAGAGGCCAAGCCCCACCTCTCTACACCCTCCTTTCAGGGAATTGTAGAGGGCAATGAGGGCTCCCCTCAGCCTCTCCTCATATGACTTATTCTCTAGACCCCTCACCAGCTTGGTAGCTCTCTTCTGGACACTCTCCATCATTGAAGAGATCTCCTTTCAGTCATCTCTTCTCCAGGCTGACCAGCCCCAGGTCTCTCAGCCTTTCCTCATCAGAGAGATGCTCCAGTCCCTTGATCACTTTTGTAGTCTCCGCTGGACTCCTTCCAGCACTTCCCTGTCCTTCTTGAACTGGGGAGCCCAGAACTGGACACAAGACTCCAGATGGGGCCTCCCCAGGGCAGAGCAGAGGGGGAGGATGAGCTCCCTCAACCTGCTGGTCACACTCTTTTTAAAGCACCCCAGGAGACCATTTGCCTTCAGAACAGTGTCTGAAGCTAGGAGTTAAAAAATACAGAGCTAAATCATGGTTTTAGCCAGAACTCCCCTGTTTTTGCTGCTTTGGTTGTATGTTTGTGAGATCCTGTGTTACAGGACACGGCCAACAGTGGGGTCGAATGGCAGGGAAGGGTGAGGACACTCAGTTGTAGATAAGGGTTGTGCAAAACCTTACAGCTTGCAGGGGCAGCCCTTCACACATGAGAGCCAAGGGGCACTGTGCCTCTTCACCTGGGAAAAGCTCTTAGGCAGAAAATTCTCCTTCAAGCTTCACAGTTGGTGACAGAGATTTGGCTGGTCATCAGAGAGAGAGCTTGAAGATAGTCCACTGCTAAGAAGGTTCCTACAGCAGCTTCTCATCTCTGCCTCCATGGGAACAGACACAAATCCTGCCTTCTGTAGGCCTCAGTTTCCCCCTTCACAAACTGAGAACATTGAATCCATTCCATTTCCACAGCCCTTGGAGATCCCTGAATATAAGCAACAGTTGTGTGCAGACGTCTACTAAATAGTAGCACTGTTAGAAGTGGATTTTAAAAACTGTGGACCGGCCCCAGCAATGTGTTTGGGTACAGGCAGAGATTTGCAGAGGCAGAACGGGCACAGAGAGAGCAGTCACACACAGCGGGACCCAACTCTTCATTATTATTTTTCATGTTATTTTTCTGCTTTTATAGCTTTGTTTTTTATTTTGAGCACTAGCCATTGGATGCAAAGGCAATTATTACCCCTGCATGAAAGTTGTTCTTTTTCATTTCCATTTCTTTTATTATGGCAATTGAATTCTCATCACTGACCCATATTCCTCTTTATACCTATAGGATATAGGCTTTTTCAGTTCTTCTCGCCATTGCTCCCCTGTATTGATCAAGCAATTTGCAACCTGTCCTTCCTTAAATGTCATTTCCAAATTTCCATCTGTCTAGCCTCCTATCTCTCCCAGGCAAATATTTGGTGGATGCAATCTTCTCCAATACAGTACGGCATTACTTCTGTATTTAAATGCCACATTATATGCACAAATGGATGCATGGTATGCACAAAATCATGAAGAATCTCCTTGTAGGTGTCAAGCAAACACTATCGTTATTACAAAGGCAATTGAGATGGAAGGATGGCTTAAAAATAGATTAATAAACAAATAAAAACAATAAAGAGAGAGATTTATAGAGGACAGTCCTAATAATTTTCTCCACCAGCAGTCAGAATAACAACAAAAAAGCCCAAGGAAGGCGAGTAAGTTCCCTCAATGTAGGAGGATTCACCCTAATTCCATTTCTCCTGACAAAGTTGAATGGTCAAATCCGGATCAGTTTTGTGCTCACGTAACACGAGCAGTTCCAGAAGGGTGATTTTTCAGCCTCTGTCAGTGGTATAAATTCAGATCCTTAAAGCAACACAGGTTGCTTTCACTTTCATTTTAATGTGACTGTATTATAAAGCATTTTCTCTATCATGTACGAGCTGAATCCTAAAACTTAAGCCTTTTGATAAGTGTCTGCTCCTATGGACACAGAATTTTTATGTCACAGGAAGACCATTCTCAATTTTTTTGCAAATTAAAGAGCTTTATTTATCAATGTAGAGTGGATCAGACTCTCAGAGAAAAAATGCCTACTTAGTCCTTTACAAGGGAAACAAGATTTTGAGAGGGCCTTCCAAAGGAATGTAAATAAGGGAAGTCTTGTGAGAGATTTTACAATATTTCATTGGCTAGAGTGTGTATGCATTTGTAAGGACTTGCATATAAAAATAAATCATATATGTATTTATAAGTATATAATATTTTTCACAATTTTTTTAATGTAATCTTGCTGCTTTTGAAACCAAATCTGAACCTTTATTCCTGTGCTGTTCATCTTTTCATGGGTTCTGTGTTCCTGAAGCTGGGCTGCAGAGGGCTGCTCACCGAGGCTCAACCCCAGGGTTGGGACCTTGACATTTAGGACGTGGACTCTTCTAAAAGACTTTCCCTCTCTGCAACCCTCTGGCGTGTTTCGTAGCATTGAATTTAAAGATTCCGCATGAAGCATTGAAATAAAATCTGTCCCTAGCCTTTGATAACGAGCCTTTTCACACAGATTTGCACTTAGTGGCTCCCTAAGTTTGCGTAGGAGGCAGAGCGCTGAAAACAGAGGAAGAGCAGCTCCCTGCTCCCATCTGATGCTGGTTCAGATCACTGGAAGGACGTTCTTATAAACAAAGAGCTGCAGGCCATGTCAGAGCCCCTTCCCTCCTCTTAATCCACAGATCAGTTAAGAAATAACACATTTTTTCTTCATTCAGGACTCCTTTTATCTTCTCTCCTTCTCATGTGTCTGTGGGGTGTTTTTTTTTTCTCCTCCTTTCTATCACACTACTGCTGAATGTTGATGAGAGGCTGCTTAGGCCAATCCTGGAGTGATTTTGTGTTATTGGCTGATTTATTTTTTTCCCTTCGGGTCTGGCAATGCCCGATCCTTGCATTTAAGAAACACCACGTGGCTTAGATTGCCTGAATGCTGGATGTTGTCCTACAACGACACCTTTCCTCACCTCTCCCGAGGAAAGGAGGTGCATTAGAAGACAGGGCAGAAATGTTTCTCTCCGTGAATCTTGCCAAAGAACAAAACCACTCTGTCTCCTGTGCCTTCAGAGCAAGAAATCACAGGATGGAGTCATATAGGAGGGGAAACGAAGGTTCAGGGCTGGTGTTCTGGGTCAGTAGGTTCCAAATGTACACTTGCTTTTACATCTGTTGCACTGATTTATATACAAGGTGGAGGTTAACTGTTTTCTGTTTCCCTTTTGCTGCAGCTGCCTCTGAGCTCAGAGCACATGCTTTCTTGAAGCTATTTCAAAGGAACCCTTTTTTGGAGGGGCTGTTCTTGCGCTATTTGATTAGACCCAGGGAAGCCTCCCATTTTAAAATTGTGCCTTCTCTGCTTGTTAAAAACGTACAGCCATCATTTCCACCTTGCTCTGTTTGCTGGGATCTAGCTGTATTTTTAGCAGCAGTGGTCAGTAGAGAAATCCATGGCCCAGAATCTTTTTCCCTATTGTAGCTGCAACTGCTGGGGCTGCCTGATGGTTGATGGCTTTCTGTGCTGCAGAGGTGGAATTATTAAAGCCAGCTGTGGAGAGCAAACGAGGTACAGCTTGATAAAAAAAAGTCTGCCAAGAGAAAATTTGGTAGGCTAAGGGAGCTACTGGGAGTCTCCTACCAGGTAGGGTGAGATTTGGCTACCACAGGGGCTCGTAGGGGAGTCTCCTACCAGGTAGGTGAGATTTGGCTACCACAGGGGCTCGTACTGGGAGTCTCCTACCAGGTAGGGTGAGATTTGGCTACCACAGCCCCTGCTTGTCTTATGTTGGTGGGGTTTTGCCAAAGGTAGGGAAGGCACAGGAGAAATAGTTAGCAAAGAGAAGCCTTTTTGTAATTCTGTCAAAGAGAAGGGCATGGAGGAGTGAGACTGTCCCAGAGCCGTGAGGGGCTGTGCTGGTGCCCTGCGGTGGGGCAAAATGTTTGCCCAAGGGTTTTGCCCCAGGGCAGATACCCTGATGTAGCTTTATTAGCAGAACAAAAGGTCTATGGTGGACTATTTGTGTGCACCCTTAATGGACAGTATGCAAATCCGCGGGCCTCAATTGCACTATTCATGTATGTAAAGTTGGACACGTGCTTCAGGTCTCCTGTTAGTTCAACTCAAAAAGCAGAGCAGTTCCTCCAGTTTTTACCTTGGTAACGTTTGTGAAAGCGCTGTTGGGAAAAACCTGTAATGAAAAAAAGATTTTTGAATGCTTACATTGAAAAAGATTCTAGTTTTGTCACCAAAAAAAAAAAAAAAGTTAATAGAAAAACCAGTAATTTCTGCAGAATTTTTTTTTTTTTTTTGGCTGACTTTTTAAGAAGCTGAAAGCTTAGAAGCCTGCACTAACTGTGAACAGTGAACGCTTGCTGCAATCCCCGATTTGTGTGGTCTTCACAAAATGAGATGGGTTCCTCATGGGTCCCAAAGACCTAAAGACTGAGTTCAGCCCTCCAAGGTGGTGTGCTGCAACAATCCTGCCTTGGCTGAGCAAGGGTGGCGTGGAGAACGTGGTTCCCACCCGGCGAAATATTGGGACCATCTGTGGCACCAAGTAGGGCAGCACCAAACATTTCTTGTGAGAAGTGTGTAAAAATACAGCGATCTGCTTTGCGGTGGAAGCCCCTGTATGAGGTAACTCTCCCGTCTTGCAATCACACGCCCAAAGATGTGAATAGAATAAAGCATATTTTAAAAAGCAAGCGGTAAAACTATTAATTTCCTACATCTCTATGTATTTGTAATTTACCATGAAATACTTAAAGGTTTGTTTTTTGGTTTTTTTTTACATTGTTTCAACAAAACCTGTCCATATTTAAATAAAAGCCTCCTTTCAGTGCCCATGCTACATATTTCATTTTATCTGTATGAGAAATGTGAAACTAGGGAATTAATAATTATTTCACTTGGAAAGGTATGAAGCAAGTTCCATTGCCTTTGTCTGATTAGAATCTTCCCTGCTGGTTTAATTAAAAATGGCCATGTGACAAGCAAAGAAAGCATCTCTCCTTTGGGGTGGAAGGGGGAGGAGGGAATGGTATTGTATTTTCCAGTAAACAGTGAATCCTGAAGCTCCAGAGTTGTAAAATTTAAATGCTTTAATGCAAATGAAAAATGCAGACTCAGGTCAGCTATAGACAAATGTCACCAGGCTGGATGCAAAATGCACTGCAGGCAGAAAAGATGACATTTATCAGTCATCCATACATCAGTAACTAAAACAATTTTAGGGTTGTCTAGACAGGCATCTATTATTCCTTAAATTTAAAAGCTTTAGTAGAAAGACAACAGCAAATGCTCTATTTATATTTAGGGCTTTTTTTCCAGAAGAGACAAGATAGGGAAAGGAAAAATGATAGTTTTCAAAATGAAAAGTACAAATTTGCTTTTTTTTTCCTTTCTGTCCTTTTTTTTTTGTTTAATGTTTTTTTGCTGTCTGGGTAAAGGAGTTTTTCTTGGCATGTTCTGAAGGCAATTTAAGTGAATTATCAGAGTGTGCATGCAATGCTGGCTGTAATTATTACAGTACAGCCCTGTAATATTGAGCTTAATTACTGTGTACAGTGTTTGGCCTTTATGTTTTCTGCTTAATTTACCCTGTATAGTTAACGTGAATTTAGTGAAATCATTATGCACCTTTCAGGTTTCTTCTTTGGGAAAAAAATATTTACATTCTCAGGAGAAACAAACTAGAACAGATACAAATATTGAAGTAAATCATGCTGGTGGATGGATCCCTTCCCTCAGTTGCTTATGAGGAGCCACAGTTCCGCAAATATATATTCATGTGCTGAATTAAGCTCTGTGGACTGTCCCATTGGCTTCAACAGGAATACTTGCAAGCTTCAGTTTCAACATCTGACTAAATATTTTCACTATTTAAACCACATGCAGTAAGGGTTGTTGGCTTTTTTTTTTTTTTTTTGCTTTCCTTTTCATTTTTACCCCATACAGTACCAAGCATTTTTTTGTAAGAACGTGCGCAAAATTGCAATTATTCTCTTTGCTGCGCAGAGCATACACTATGTAATTTGGAATGAATGAAATTATTTGTGTGATGAGATTATTTGTACTGCTGCTTTCAATTAAAGGCAATCTAACGGATATGCTATACTCCAGCAGAAGCAGTATGGCCCTGCTCATCGGCGGTCTGGTGCCCATTAATATCTCGTCTGTTTGCAGGTCTCTTGTATCTTCTCCTCTCGCAGGAGGAAAGGGCTCAGGGGCAGATTATGGGTTAGTGGTCAGTGGGGCTGGAGCCTGGGCTACTCCAACCCTGGTCTTTAGTGCCAGCCCTGGAGCCCTGCAAAATGTGAGGAGGAAAAACTGCAAAACTGGGAGGAAAACCCAGTTCCGGAGCGATTGGTTGTAAACACAGAAGCAGAAGATGTTGTTTCCACAGCCAGCCTGAACAGAGTGCTCCAAATTTTAAAGAGATGGATGCTTTTAATGGGCCACACCGAAACACGAACATGAAAATGTTCGAAAAAGTGAATAATTAAAGTAAAATTATCAAAGGTTTCAGCTGAGAACATTCAGTGCTATTCACTGCCATTCAGGAAGGAAAACAGCTATAGAGCATAACGCCTACCCACACTGAAAGTGTTTTGGGGGGTGTTCTGTTCTGGTTTTCCCCTCTCTACAGTTCTTCTACTGGTCTCCGCCGTGAAGAGGTGATGAGGGTGTGTGACATCGTGATTCTCTTATTTTGTCAACTTGGGAAATGTCAGGGAAAGGTAAAAAATCTGAGGCACAGAGAGACTCAGTAACTGCCTCCTGGATTCCCTCATGTCTCACTACTTGTAGAGCGCTGACACATTAATATTTGGAAAGAACTTTGGAGCAATTAAACGTATTACAGAAGCGCAAATTAATATGTCGGTAAACTGTGTACACAGTAAATCCCCTTACCTTTAATTTGGCAGAGGTCGTAGGAAAAATTTTGAAGGTGTAGGAAAATCCAGGCTCCTTTTTGATTAGAAACATATATAATTCTGGCAGCTTTTTCCTTGTTTTGGATGGCCGACCCTACCGTTATTGAATAAAGGGAGCTGTTTGCGGCTGCCGGGTATGCGGTCCCCGGGGGGGTCGCGGTCCCCCGGGACTGGTTTCAGGTGGCTGTATTTTCCCTTTTTCCCTCATTTTTCCACTAGGTGGAGCTGCAACAATATTTTTCCCGTCTTTATGCTAAAGAGGAAATAGTTAGGAATCCATTTGAAAGGCAATGTTCGCCTTAACAATTCAAATGTATTCCTGTTAATTTGTATTTGATAAAGGTTCAGAAGTCTTTTGTTGTATGTCTAGTTACCCTGCATGTTACATTTAGAGCATTTGCAAATTTTCTGTTTGACTGTGAGCCTTACTGTGCATTTTTATGGGGCCATATCCCCGCTCCTATTTGTTTATATGTGTGCCTGTGTGTGTATTCCTGCCTTTGTGGAGGGGGGGGGGTGTATAAAAGGCAGGAAGAAAAAGCTCTATCTTCGCCGTGGTTATTCTGGTGAACGGAATGGTAAAGCACAGCACAGCACCCACACGTTATTTGGAGACAGGTAGAGATTGAGGGTTTGATTGTCTGATGTGTGAACCTCTGTGGGTCCAGTGTTCAGTACCCAAAACTGAGACAGGACAGCGCTGAGCTTTCCAAAATCTCCTTTTCTCTTTGTGTTCCTCTCAGACAGATGATCGAAGTGGGAGCTCAAGCAGCTTCTACCAGTCTTTAGCATCTAGTTATCGCGTCCTCTTTTTAAAGGGTCAAGACCCTCAATGGCAGATAGCTCTAAACAACGAAAGGTGGAAAAAAAACCACCCAAAAAGACAAGTCAGGTGTGGCAGATGTCCCAGTGTGCTTGCCTTTAGGGTTGACTGGCTGTAGATTCAGGGCTACCAATATTTGAAGGGAAATGCCTGTGTTTTGTTACTCAAAATCCCAACTAGAGATGCACCTTTAGACCTCAGCTGATTGTGGAGGGTGGGATACCTGAACTGGCCAAGCATGTCCTTTCCCTCCCCTGTTAGGCACAACTGTGGCCAAACCTTCCTTCAGATAGAAGAGCTCTTGGCACCATCTAGACCTTTGCTGCCTCTGGTTTGCTTGGCTGCAATGTGCCCCGAAAGGTGTCTCAGGGTTCAGCAAGTGGTGATGTACCTGGTAAGTGGAAGCAGCGCTGAAATCTGTTCCCCAGACATTACACTATACTTCTGACTAATTAAGTCTTCTGTAGTTTCGATCCTGTGTAAATCAGATTATTCCTCTTTCCACAGAATCATAGAATCGTAGAATGGTTTGCATTGGAAAGGACCTTAAAGATCATCAAGTTCCAAGCCCCTGACCTGGGCAGGGTCACCTCCCACCAGACCAGGTTGCTCCAAGCCCCATCCAGCCTGGCCTTGAACCCCTCCAGGGATGGGGCAGCCACAGCTTCTCTGGGAAACCTCTTCCAGTGCTTCACCACCCTTACAGCAAAGAATTTCTTTCTAGTATCTAATCTAAATATCCCGTTTTTCAGGTGAAAAACCATCCCCCTCATCCTATTGCTCCAGCACCTGATCAAGAGTTCCTCCCCATCTCTCCTGGAGCCCCTTTAGGGACTGGAAGGGGCTCGAAGGAATCCCCGGAGCCTTCTCTTCTCCAGGCTGAACAACCCCAAATCTCTCAGCCTGTCCTCACAGCAGAGGGGCTCCAGCTCGCCCCAGCATCTTCATGGCCTCCTCTGGACCCATTCCAAAAGGTCAATGTCCTTCCTGTGCTGAAGAGTCCAGAGCTGGACACAGTGCTCCAGGTGGTGTCTCCCCCGAGAAAAATGCTGGATCCAGCACCAGACTGGTAATCCGACATTCCCAGAAGAGTCTGCGTGATTTTTGACACGTAATTGAAAATTGGTGGTCATGGTCAGGTACCAGAGGTTCTTCTGTACCAGGAGTTGTCTCTTCTTTGTACTTGAGCATTAAGAACTGAAGCGTTGCTGACCCAGCAGCACCTTTTAGGTGACAGTAATGATAGTGGACATTTGTGGTAAGGGGGTGTCAGTGGGTAGCTCCAGTCTGCAATACAGTATGGTCTCACTCTGAGGTAGCTGAAGTCTAATTTTCATTGTAAAAGCCAAAATTTTAGTTATCTTAGACATTGTTACATCTTGTGAATGCAGAGAGGTGTGGAGGGAGGGAGGGGGAAAATGATGTGCAGGAGACAGGGCTGATGAAGTGGCTGTCACCTTTTTATACAGGTGGATTTTGTGGTGGTATAAATATACTTAATCAGTATAATTGCTAAAACCTGTGAGATTATTTGGAAATACTTATCTAATATGAGCCCTCTGATGGATGTGCCAAATAGCGTGTCCCCTCCCCACACCCACCAGCATTGTCAGCATTGCTAGTGCATGCAAGGGCTTCCTTGTAAATTCTTGTCCAAGTGGCAAAACTTGAATATTTATTTCTTAATTAATAGGTCAGAATATTAATATACCTGAGCACCATTTGTCTAGAAACACAGGGTTGTGTTTCTATTTGGGCATTTCTCTTCTGATCTGTGGCTGTGATGGCGTCTCTCTGTGTATGACAACTACAAGGAGGGGAATTTAACAGCAGTTTTTTGTGCTGATCAGCTGTAAGAATGCAGAGTGATGCTGTTCAACTCCCATGTTTCTTTCTAGACTTTTTTTAAAAACTTCAGGCAAAGTTGCTGAACTGCTGTAGGTCAGACTAAAGTAGGAAGCACAGAAGGACTTCTGAAATGACATTTTATCAACAGGAGAGTGCCTGTCTCTGTCCTTTTCTTCTTTTACTTTAAACAGTCCTGTAAGCTTAAGAAAAGGAAAGAGGGTTTTAGAGCTTTTTGCCTGCAGGATAATGGCAGAAAGAACGGCAGAAAATGGGAAAAAAATTCAGACAAGCTACCTGAGCCTCCACAAAAATGACCAGTCACGATGAGGCCTGCGAAACTAAGGGTCTCATGGTGTGACTAAGTAAATTACAGGAAGGACTAGAGTAGGGTAGGTGAGTGGTGTCAGGTGTGACTGTGTAGTGCGCACTCAGTGCATGTCCAATTGGAATATTAATTTTAGATAAAGCAGTAGGTATGTTCTGCATGCAAACATAATAAAGGGTGAAAAGTTATCAGTGATGTGTATCTCATGGTGAGGCAGTACAGTAGGATGGGTAAAATGTTCCTACTGTGTGTAATGGTGTAGGAAAATATTAGCTGAAGCATAACTTTTTCTTTCTTGCTTGCTTTCTTGCTTGCTTTCTTGATCACTTTCTCTTTTGTTCCTTCCTTTTTTTCCCCCCTCTGTCTTCCTTCTTTCCTTCCTTCCTTCCTTCCTGTATTTCTCTTTCTCTTTCTTTCTTCTTTTTCTTTTTCTTTTTCTTTTTCTTTTTCTTTTTCTTTTTCTTTTTCTTTTTCTTTTTTTCTTCTTTTTCTTCTTTTTCTTTCTCTTTTCTTTTTCTTTTTCTCTTTTTTCTTTTTTCTTTTTTCCTGAAAGTGGCAAATTGTCAAAGGGGAAAAAAAAAAAAAAGCAAAAGCCAAACCCAAAGTTGCTGTAGTTGTTGCTTTATTGAAAACACGTCCCTGGGTGGAGGAGAGAGCAAGGCTGCGGGGCGGTGGGAGGGTTCACAAATCAAATGTCATTTGTAGGGGGTGGTGGGGGATATCTGGTGAAATCCTTCTCCTGGAGGCGTTCAGGCTTCCCTCCTCTCGAGTGGGCTTACCCACAAGCAACAGGAAGTTTGGAAGGAAGAGGGAAAAGTGCCGGGAATAACGGAGAGAAAGGCTTTCTGCTGGCTGCTCACTGGTCTGTGTGGGTCTGTGGAGCCAGAGACGCTGGGGGGCAACGCTTGCCGTGGCGGGGGTCTGCGTCGGGGAGATGTGGGGGGACCAGACTCGCAGGATCAGTGGAGGAATCCAGCCCCCGGGAGCAAGAAACGCTCCCGACGTTTTGGGGGGCTGGAGTGAGAGGTGGGCTGTTCTCTGCTCTCGTGCTTCACCTCATCTCTTCCTCTGGTCACTCAGAGGCTTCTGCTGGAGCCTGGGGGTCCACCCGGAGCTGAGCCACCCGTGGGGAGCCAGGCCAGAGGAGGTGGGCTCCTCCTGTACCACCTGCGTGGTCTGTACCACCTGCGGGAAGGTCCTTGGAGCTTATGGGCACCACGCTTGCCCTCTGAGCCTGCAGGAAGAGATGCTCTTGTTGCTGAGTTATAGCAGCACCGAGTTTTGTTTCTTTGCGCCCATGGGTGCTGAGGAGGGAGGTGCTGCTTGAGGCTGTGTCTCTTCTGGGGGGTTTCTAACTGACCTTCTGCACCCAAATCCTCTCCCGCTCTTCTTCATGGGACGTCTTCGTTTTAGGTGTCCTTGTCCTTTCGGTTGCAGAGGGAGTGTATGGGCACATGGCATAAACGTGGATTTATTTTTTGGTTAAACAGTGATTTAACAGGAAAAACTACAGCTTATGGTATATGGTAAATGGGTGTAAATTTATCCGAGGAAGGCAGAGCTTTCTAGACATAAACCACCCTTGTTAGTGGAAGAGATGAAACTAGTTTTAATATGAAAGGTTTTCTCCTTATGGCAGAATGGGGCCTCAAGATGCCAAAAAAAGGGTCTTTTAACTGTTTCTTTTCCCCAATGGAGTCGTCTGGACCGTCAAAATGACTTCTTTGAAGACAGTTGCACCAGCGTGAATAGGCTTGGTGTAAAAATGCCACCCAAAAGTCACACCCTTAATTGGCATTACTGTCTTGGGAAACCTTTTCTAGTGCTGCCTTCTCCTTCAACAGCCCAGTTATTTCAACTGTAACCATGTATTCCCTCGTGGGCAAGGCTCTGAGCAGGATTTCTGGCATTTGGTGTGGTGGCTGGAGTTTCACCTTCTCTGGTAAAGACAAGAAACTGACGGCAAAGCAGCTGAGCCCTTTGGTCCTGGTGGCTCCTCTGGGACTCCACTTGTGTGGCACTGCTGCCCTGGGCATGCTCCAGTAAGCTGCTCTGCAAGCTCTACTGGGGTAAATAATAGGTAACCTCTAGCCATGCAGAGTATTTATACACTAGGAAAAATGTTTTCGCTGAATTTTAGAGTTGGAAGGGACCATAGAGATCATCTAGTCCAACTCCCCTGCTGAAGCAGGATTGCCCAGAGCTAGAACATGTCACTCAGGACGGCAGCCAGGTGGGTCTTGAAAATCTCCAGAGAAGGGGACTCCACGACCTCCCTGAGCAGCCTGTTCCAGGGCTCCCTCACCCTCACTGGGAAGCAGTTTTTTCTCATATTTGAGTGGAACTTCCCATGTTCCAACTTGTGCCCGTTGCCCCTCGTCCTCTCACTGGCAACCACTGAAAAGAGTCTGGCTCCCTCCTCCTTCAACCCACCCTTTAGATACTTATAGGCTTTAATAAGGTCTCTCCTCAGCCTTCTCTTCTCCAGGCTAAAGAGTCCCAGCTCTCTCAGCCTTTCCTCATAAGGGAGATGCTCCAATCCTTGAATCATCTTTGTTGCCCTTTGCTGGACTCTCTCCAGCAGGTACCTGTCCCTCTTGAACTGGGGGGCCCAGAACTGGATGCAGGACTCCAGTTGTGGCCTCACCAGTGCAGAGCAGAGGGAGAGAATGACTTCCCTTGACCTACTGGCCACATTCTTTCCTACGCAGCCCAGGATTCCGTTGGCCTTCCTGACCACAAGAGCACACTGCTTGCCCATTGTAATTTTGTTGTCTGCCAGGACCCCCAGATCTTTCTCTTTGGAACTTGTCTCCAGCACGTCCAAACCCAACCTGTATTGGTGCCTGACATTCTTCTTCCCCAGGTACAGGACCCTACACTTTTCCCTGTTGAACC
>BJBW01008805.1:0-125980 GCA_004320125.1 Scolopax mira
GACAGGCCTGTAGTTCCCTGGATCATTCTTCCGACCCTTTTTGTGGATGGACATCACATATGCTAGACACCAGTCATCTGGAATCTCCCCAGTTTGCCAAGACTATTGGTAGATGATGGAAAGTGGCTCTGCAAGCACTTCTGCCAGCCCCTCAGAACCCTTGGGTGAATCCCATAGACTTGTTTGTGTCGAGGTTTTGGAGCAAGTCCTTCACCATCTCCCTTAGAATTTCGGGGGCTTCATTCTGCCCCCCACCCCTAACTGCTGGCTCAGGGCTCTGGGTACTCTGTGGACACCCTGCTCCACTGCTAAAGACTGAGGCAAAGAAGGCATTCAGCACCTCAGCCTTCTCCTCATCCTCTGTCACTACATTACCTCCCATATCCAGTAGAGAGTGGAGCTTCTCCCGAGTCTTCCTCTTGCTGTTAATTTATTTATAGAAATATAGAAAAAGTAGTATTACAAGTCATAAGAAATAAAG
This sequence comes from Scolopax mira, assembly GCA_004320125.1. Classification (NCBI taxonomy): domain Eukaryota; kingdom Metazoa; phylum Chordata; class Aves; order Charadriiformes; family Scolopacidae; genus Scolopax; species Scolopax mira. The sequence goes on from BJBW01008805.1 coordinate 482, forward strand.
AGATGTAGTAATAAAACATATTAATGACCTGATAGAACAGCCATTGAAATAATGGGAGTTTCTCCATTGACTTAACAGGATTAGTATTGAGTTCTATAATGTTAAATTTAGGGAATAGCAATAAAAGTATTCTCTGACCAATAGCCAAAAGATCAGAATGTCTATGACATTAATTCTATGGAAAACAATGGCACAATAAATGTTTTCTTGTCTAAAATGAATTATTCTTAGCCTCTGTGATATAAACAATTCCAATTATCAGCATGTACATATAGAGATATACAAAACACACAAATGCATGTATTAATTAAAAATTAAATTATGATTCAACAGATGTAATGAGATGTAAGTATTAATAACCTCATTAAAAAGTCTGATGAATACAAAAGCTCTCCCATTATAATTACTCTCAGAAAGAAAAGTATTGTTAATCTGCTGAGCAGCTGATGACACAGAAAATTATAAATAATAGAAACATTGCAAAAATTAATTCTAGATTAGAAGGACAGAATAGTTTGTATTTAATAATAGGAAGACCATTTTTAGCAGACAATAGGCATGATGTTCTGCTGGAGCCTGTTTTAATTATTAGACTCTCTTTCTCTGTAATTATTATCCTGATCCTGATTACTATTTTTTTTAAAGAAATAATCTCTCTCTAATAATGGGTCTAAATGAAGCTAAATGCTGGCCAGCAGCATCCTACAAATGCCACATCATCTGAATACTAATGAAAGGTCTCCCTTCAAAAAGTTTTGAGATTGTGAAAGATGAGTGTCAGACTTTTTAGAGTAATGTGAAAGACAATTGCTTGTACAATTTTAGGCAACAGAGTTTGTGATATTTATATTGTTTTGATATGTATAATTAGTGTACATTATAATGGATAAGCCACTATATTCTGGAGATAGAATTTTTTTTATTAGTCTGAAATACTTCTCATAGGTAGAGGCATAGCCGCTGGAATAGAAACCTAAAAAGGCTAGGCTAACATTATTTAACATATTTGGCAAAAAATATTCATCATTGCTGTATCATGCACTGCCAGCATACTCTGCATTTGGCACTTTCAGTAAGTGACTGAAATATTAGTAGCCCCACTATCGCCTTCCCATGTCTTTTAGTAACACAGTAAACCTGGCACATATTAAATATATTTCGCATGTAAACTCCAGGGAATAGTATAAAATGCAAGTTTTTCTTGGCCTTCAAAGAGCATCATTATTTCTGTTTAGTTATTGGTTCCTTGAAGAGTCAAACTGAAACAATTGCTTGTATTAATCATGGCAAGAAATGCTAAGACAGCCCATAGGAGAACCATTTTTTATTTATTGACTTTTTGTACAAGCTGTATTGGCAAAGTCATTTCACAAGTTTAATGGATGACTCCAGCTTGTAAAACGTATTGGTCAAGGTAGGTCAAATAGTGTAGTATTTACAGAAATGGAACCAAACAAGTTCAGTGACTAGAGTAGTTAAATAATAATGACAAAAAGGCTGAATGTTTATCCTTGCTTTTTATGCCCTTAGTAAATATTTTTGTGCCATAAGAAATTTAATGCTATACTGCGGTCAAATGATCAGGCTTTAATTACTACAATCATTTCTGGTCAAAAGGTACATTATATTGCAATTTGTAATTTATAAAATCCATCATCACAAGCTTAACGTACCTGATGAAGACTGAAGTTGTGCCATCATGAAGGGTGGAACCATTTATGTCAAAAAACAGGACATGAAGTGTCTTTAGTAGTAACACCAAAGGAATTAGGAGAAAGTCTTTTATTTTAATATAAAAATCATTCATAGTGGAAGCTTTCAGTTAGCAAATAGCTATTAGAATTGAATCAAGCAATCTTCTTTTATCTGAAGGATGATTTGGGTTTTCTGGAGTAGACGTGTGTTGACCTTACTGAATGCAAATTTGCTATGATGATGAAAAGAAAATATTGAAAGTTCTGTATTTTCATGTAAAGGTAAGAGGTTAACAATAAAAGCTACTTTGAGGTCTAACTGACAGCACCTTTTATATTGTGCTTGGGTTAACTATTCACACTTGTGATTTAATAAGGATTTGGCAGTTCACCATTGGTAAGGGACATTGAGTGCCCACTAGATCTGAACATTTTGCTGTCTCACCTGAAGCATTTTGCTTTAGTCTATCATTGATTTAAAGTGCACGGATGTCTTTGGATATTTCTATATAGGCAGATGCAGACAGATGTATGTTCATTCTTACCCATGCATTGATCTGCCAAAACAAGCCAGTTGAGTCACACATTCTCATACACTGAAGGTACTACTGAAGTTCCAAGAGATGTATCAGACTGTTATTTGGGCCTTTGGTCTACATTAGTGCACCTAAATGTCTTCCCAACTGAACCCCAATTTTCTAAATGCATAGTTAGCACAGTGCCTTGTGTCCATCCTCCGCTCCACACTGCCATGCTGCCTTCTGCTCTGGCTTCCCAGAAAGAGAGAGCTGCCCCTGGAGGGGAAGTGCAGCCAGTGCACCCACACAGATCTACTCAGTGACAACTGTGAGTCTCTGACAGTGATGTATGTAGGGTGACAAAACCAGCTGCTGCCAATGAGTAAAATGCCCAAGGAGTAAAATGCCCAAGGAGTAAAATGCCCAGGGAATACTTCTTTGTGGCAATTGTCTTCCCCTTGCCATTCCTAACCCGTATAAATACACTTAGCAAAGCAAGACTTTTTCATGCAACCTGGAAAAAAATACTAATATACAAAACATTTTTTTTTCAGTGCTCACAGTAATACATTTTGAGCACCAGGTAGAAAAGCACAAACACTGCAAATAATGTTCATTACACTGTAGAGTAAGTAATCACATTGTCAATTAATGAAATAAAGCTCTGTGGTTTATGGAAAGAAAGCTGTGATTGTGATAAAAATGAATGAACAGAATAATACCACATTAAGATGGTCTTCCAGTGCAAAAGTTCCTTCACAACAAAGTGAAAAGACTCCGCCAACAAGGCTTTCAAAGTTAAATAAATCTACTTGTGATTGCTGTTCTAATTTAGCAGATCAGTATTTCAAAGAAACCCTGGAGATAAGCAAGCTGGCAGGAAAACGAGGGAAATAGTTGAGGGGAGGAAAGTGAGAAAAGGGTTTGAGCCTGAATTACTCTTGGCATTTACAGGTTGTAAGTAATGTTAATAAAAATTATGGTTGCAACAATGATGACTCTCTGTTATAATACATACTGTCAGGAGCAGCCTCTTCAGTGACCTCTAGTAATACGATTCTGCTGGTGGATGCTTGAGAACGTGCTGAGGAAGCAAGTTAGAGCTGCAGAAATGGCAAGCCATTTCTCATTCTCCAAACAGGAATCTGGCAGATTCTGAACTGGAACTCTCCTGAACTGGAGATTCAAAAAACTACAACATAGATTGTGCAAAAATAAACAAGAAAATAAGAAAATGCTTTCTTTCTCCTACATGAGAGGAACACTTCCATTCTGTGGGATGTAAAAGTCATGATAGCACATAACCATAGAGTCTTTGTCTAACAGATCAATGACTATTCTTTTGACTGTGTAAAATATCTTTTGTCCACAGGAAAACTGCTGAATGAACAAAGCAATTGGAAAAAAGCACTGCTTTTTACATGCTTGAAGCAAACACAGTAATTTATTGCTCATATCTTTTGTTATACCTTCTTCAGCAATAGTAATCTATATATCATTTTCAGCCCACCTGTAAAAGTACAAATGCAGCAATTATCTACAAGCATTTGCTAGAAAAATACAACATACAATTACAATAGTAAAAAAGCCACTAAATTTGCAGTTCTGGAGTTTGGTTTTATAATTTCAATAACACTTTAAGAAGAAAAAATAGGCAGATGTTTACCTTAGCCACTAATCCTGGATAAAATGTTTTTTATCAGAGTAATACACAGTAAAAAGTAACTAATCATTAACACTCCGACAGTCTAGTTGCTAGAATCTGTAACTACCAATTTCCTGGGGTTTCTGCCTAATAGAAACTGTATTCATCATTTCATTTGTTCCTGAAGTACAGCAAAGTAGTCAAAGAAGCTGTGTTTATGTGTAAAAGAGTCAGCTCCCTGTCGTGAACAGGCTGTTTCCTGCCTATTACAGTAAACAAAGTATCTAAGCATTGTTTAAAAAACTTATTTTAATCTTGAAATTTGTGCATTGTTTCTTTCCCTTCTACTCTCCTCCCCACAGAAATCTTGACAAAAGTATTTTTACCTTTAAATGAATTTAGGAAGTAAGGAGAATGGATAATAAGTGCCATAGTTTAATAATTTATTTTTTTCATCAGTCCTCCCCATTAAAGAGAAGGGGCTTGAAAGGGGCAGTCAAATTTGGCAAATCAACATATGGTTACAGGACTAGTACCACAGCCAGGGACTCGCTTTGAGAAACCTGGTCTACTTGGGGGTGATGGGGTCCATCTGTCAGAGAAGGGGAAGAACATCTTCGGTCAGCGGCTTGCTGTGCTGGTGAAGAGGGCTTCAAACTCAAGTTGTTGGGGGAGGGCAACCTCAATCCACCCCACTCTTACTAGTTTGATTCCAGTGCCAGCAATAGATACCCAGAGCCTGGAGAAGGATCACAGGTCAGATGGAGGGCACCTGTAGTCCAGACAGTAAGTCAGCTTCATTAAGGGCTCAACTTAAATGCCTCCATGCAAACACATACAGCATGAGGAATAAAAAAGAAGACTTAGACATGCCTGCAGGTCTGTGATCTTATTGGCATCACGGAGACATGGTAGTATAGCTACAATGACTGGAGTGTTGGAATGGAAAGATACAAGCTCTTCAGGAAGGACAGGCAGGGCACTCAAGGAGGGGGTATCGCCCTTTATGTCAATGACCATCTGGGTTGCATGAAGCTCTACCTGGGGATGGATGAGGAACTGATCGAGTCCTTATGGATCACAATTAAAGGGAGGGCAGGGACAGGTGACATTATAGTGGGGGTCTGCTACAGGGCACCGAACCAGGAAGACCAAGCAAGTGCCCTCTACAAACAGACAGGAGCAGCCTCATGTTCACAAGCCCTGGTCCTCATGAGGAACTTCTAACCACTCCAATATCTGTTGGAGGAACAACACAGCAGGGCATAAGCAATCCAGGAGGTTGCTGCAATGTGTTGATGATATCTTATTTCTCCAAGTGATAGAGGAACCAAGGAGGAGAGATGCTATGCTGGATCAAGGAGGGACTGGTGAGAATGTGAAGTTCAAGGGCACACTTGGCTGCATCAGCCATGAAATGGAGGAGTTCAAGATCCTTTAGCAGGAAGAAGAGTGCACAAAAAGCTCGCTACCCTGGACTTCAGGAGAGCAGACTGTAGCCTCTTCACATATCTGCTTGATAGAGTACCATGGGACAAAGACATGGGAAGCGAGGTCAAAGAAAGATGGTTAATATTCAAGGATCACCTTCTCTCAGCTCAGGAGTAATGCATCCCAACAAAGAGGAAGTCACGCAAAAACTAGGAGGCCTGCATGGATGAAGAAGATGCTCCTGGACAATCTAAAACATAAGAGGTAGCCTACAAAGGGTGTAAGCAAGAACAGATAGCCTGGGAGAAATATAGAGAAATTATCCAAACAGACAGAGATCAGGTTAGGAAAGCTAAAGCCCTGATATAGTTTAATCTGGCCAGAGGTATCAAGGGCAACAAGAAAAGCTTCATAGGTACATTGGTGATAAAAGGAAGATTAGGGGTCCTCTCCAGAAGGAAATTTGAGACCTGACTACCAAGGATATGGAGGAGGCTGAGGTACTCAACAATATTTTTTGCCTTAGTCTTCACCAGCAAATGCTCTAGTCAAACCCCCAAGTTGCAGAATGCAAAGGCAGAGACCGAGAGAATGAAGAACTACCTACTATAGGAAAAGATCAGGTTCAATACCACCTTAGGAACTGAAGGTACACAAATCCATGGGACCTCATGAGATGTGTCCACAAGTACTCAGGTGGATGAAGTTGCTAAGCTGCTTTTCATTTTAATAGAGAAGTCACGGCTGCCCGGTACAGTTTCTGCTGACTGGAAAAAAGAAAAAAAAAAAATCTCTTTTTTAAAAAGTGGAAAAAAGGAAGACCTGTAGAAATACACACCAGTCAGTCTCACTTCTTTGCCTGGAAAGGTCATGGAGTAGATACTTCTGGAAACTATACTAAGGCACATGGAAAATAAGGAGGTGATCAGCCAACATGGCTTCACTAAAAAACAAAACTGTCTGAAAAATTTGGTGGCCTTCTATGATGGGTTTACAACATTGATGAATAAGGGAAGAGCAACTGACATCATCTACTTGGTCTTTTGCAAAGCATGTGACATCATCTACTTGGACTTTTGCAAAACATGTGACAGTGTCCCACACAACATCCTTGTCCCTAAATAGGAGAGACAATGGATTTGACAGATGGACCACTGGGAGGATAAGGAATTGTCTGGATGGTCACACTCAAAGAGTTGTGGTTAACAGTTCAATGTCCAAGTGGTAACCAGTGATAAGTGACTCTATCAGGAAGTGTAGGGATAGGACAAGGGGTAATAGTTTAAACTGAAAGAAGACATATTTAGATTTGATATGAGGAAGAAATTCTTTAGTCTGAGGGTGGTAAGACACTGGAACAGGTTGCACAGAGAAGCTGTGGATGCCCCATCCCCCTAAGTGTGCAAAGCCAGATTGGATAGGGCTTTGAACAACTTTGTCTAGTGGAAGGCCATGACAGGGGGAGTTGGAACTAGAGAATCTTTAAGGTCTCTTCCAACCCAAACCATTCTGTTATTCTAGAATGATCCTATGATTATTTGTACCCCATCCACTTCTTTCACATAAAACTTCTATCTCTTTTTTGCAATGAAACTATTCACCAGAATTTTTTTGTTTTGAACTAAAGAACTCAGATTAACCAAAATGGTTTTCTTTCCAATACTTTTCATAAATGGCAGTGATTTTTTTCTTAAAATTTACCCAATATTTATTTTTTTAAAAAAAATCACTATTTAGTGACATTTGTCACAAGTGAAATTACTGAATGCCCACCACCCACCCCCTTCCAAGTTTTATCTCTTCTTGCTTTGCTGATATAACCCAACAACATAATTTTGGTGGAAAGATCTATATAGAAATTGAAAATATTAAAAAAATATTTACTTGGATGTGCAGAGGAAACTTCACAAATGTGATTAAACCTTCCTAAATAGCCCTCATCCATGTAACATAAATCAAATTTCTCAGCTGTGTTACAACCTCTCTTATTCTGGCTTTTGAAATACTATAGTTGTTTGCCTAGCTCCTGATGACAAATATTCTGACCACTACAGCTAGAAACTAGACATATTAATTGCCAAGCATGGAGTTCCAAGTGCATAAAGACAAATGTAAAAAAAACACATTACTCAGGCGCAGTACATTGAAATCTTTTCTATTACTTTTGTTTTGCTCAAAAGCAAGAGCTTCCAGCCTTCTCCTGGAACTTTGAGTTTTTTTGGCTATTAATATTATCAGTCATAACAGTTACTTCAGTGTCTAAGAGGCCACATCAAAAAAAAAAAATTCACTCATTCAACTACAGAAGGCATGGTTAGAACCCAAAATAATGTAGGTCATCTCTAATCTAAATGAACAAGACAGCTGACAGGAGTAAAAACAGAACAGAATAATAGCAGACACATCACAACACTTGAGAGTTGGAAGCTTGAAGTTTGTAATCCTTGGAAAAATAATCCCCATGAATTCTGGGAGAAGCTAAACAAAATGAAATGCGTAGGGAAACAGTGTAAAGTAAATAAAACAGGGATGAAATATTAAGTGGGGAAAAAAGAAGAGCTGAGGTAAGGACCAAGAAATGTGAATAGAGAAATCAAGTCAGAATTTTAGAAGTTTGTAAATTGCAAACATGATTTTATAAATGTATTTTTTTATAAGCCTATTATCATGGCTTTCCAAGTTAAATCAATTTCATTCTTTCAGTATGTTAGAGCTAACAGACTAAGAGAGCACATAGAAAACAAAAAGATTGCTTCAAATATTCCATTGCTTTCTTTTTGGAAGTTTGTGCAGCAACAAGAGAACATCAAACACTGAAACTATTACGAAGGGGAACATATTAGATTATTTTTATACTGCTTTTGAAAAATGTGCTGACTACTGGATTGTTTCCCTATTCTGATTCCTGCTAGTATTACTATAACACATGTCACAACTATATAATTACTAGACCTAGGTGGGAATCATATATAGAATACTTGATAAAAGTATATACCTTGATTTCCCATGCTTTTTGGTGGGGATTTAAATGCCAATCTATATTTGAGTAAGTTGCCTTAAATTGCCTTTGCTGTCAATGGAGAGAAATTGGCATTTCTAGGGCACAATTTATCTCATCTTAAAATAGATGTCTAAAGCAGGTCAGATAAATCGTGCCCTTGCAGCGCCTTTTGCTCTCCACTGACTATAAAAAGCATGACTAGCTCAGATGTACATGACTACACTGTAGACATTTACAGGTAGGTGATAAATTCCTTTCTATATGATTTATGATGAACTGACCTGGATGGTCAAGGAGGAATGAGTTCCAACTGAATTTTTCCCAGCTCCAAAGCTGGGTCATTTATAGGGCTTCTCTGCAAAGTGGATACCACTTCTTTGTCTTCTAAGGGATTGAACTAATGCTGTAGCATTAAGTGCTGTGGCAGTTTAACAAACATCCAACCCTTACTTACTCATAGAAGTGGTGGAAATGTGGTCATCTCTGAATCCATTCTACCCTTTTGGAACCTTCCTTGGCAGATTTGACTGAATAAAATCCTAGATTCAAAAGTTATTAGAGGAAGACCAATAGAAGCACATACAGTTAGCACTGCTACATAAGTGTCTGCGGGAAACCACGATAAAAATTTCAAACAAAATTAGGAAAATGAATTCTCACCTTCCATTTAGCCATAATTAATTGAAATTAGATATAATAACAGCATAAATAGAACCCTTTGCCTCAAACTATATCTTTTGCTTCTTCATTTCCCTTCTAATGCTTTCACACAACTAATTGAGTCTTTTACTTGTGAGAAAAAATATCTCATACCAATCCCACTGAAATCAAGCTTGTATTAAACATGAATAAGAGTTTCATTATTCATGAATATGCACCTCACTGTACACTTTTGTCTTAGAAACTCTAAGATTTCTGCGGTTCAGGAACTCTATTTATTGTTACCTTTCTAAGTATATCATCTATACAACTATCATACATAAATGATAGAAAGAGTAGTGTTATTTGCACAGAGAGAATAATAAAATCACTATAGTTTAAGCAAATGTCTTCTTAAGTAGGGAAATGTCTTCTTAAGTAATGGTCATTCTGAATTTTAATATTTTACACTTTCCAAATTTGTACTGCAAGAATGAACTGTGATTTGTAACATTTCAGGCTCCGGGTACATTGCACAGTTATTTGAAAATAACTGTTAGGTCAAGTGTCTATTATTTCACTTTGTTCTTTGTTCTAGTTGCTGAGAGAAGCAGCAATACTTTTCATCCAATATTGCCATAAGGGAGAAAACCCTGGATGTTCTCAAAAGAGCTAAACAAAACAACCATTTAATGCATTGACAAATCTCATGTTGGATTCAATTTGCTTTAGTTTTAGCCCTTGAAGAAACCACTCTCACTTTAAGGATGAGCTAAAAATAAATTATTTGTGTTTTCTCATGCACTATTACCTGGTATTTTTTATGCTGTAATTTCATTTTTCTATGGGAACATTTATATGGTACCCAGTTTCTTTCGGATAGCGTAGTTCTTTCTAATATAAATGCTTGAAAGAAAACAGAAAAAATCTTTATTTTCAGAAGTTATACTTTCTCATTTCAAAGACAGGAAGTTATCTGTTACATTATTTTGAGTTAAATTACTGTGGTATAGGGTATGGATTTAGTAAATTGCATTACTTACTACAGAGAAAGAAGAGTTAGAATAAGACAAAGTTTGGTGTAAAACTCCTTTAAGGCAATAATTCTCATTTTTGTCCAATTTATTTATCCACACACAGCATGGAGTCACCATATGGATCATTTTACTTACAGGAATAGGAATTTTTAAATGTTGTATGGTGTTGAATAGGGATTAGAGATGCTTTTATAGTCTCCAGATCCATTCTTTGACTTTCATAGGCGTTGTTATCCTATAATTCTTTCATAAAATAAATACTCAATTAGGCAAGATATAGTATTCCTGGGAGCACAAGAGAATACATGGTGGGAACAGGTCAGAGACAGTTACATCAGTGTTTGACATACAAAGGATTTGTTCTCTTAGATGAATTCTCTGTCTAAGGTTTGGACTATTTGCTATACATTTACTAAAATTGCTGGTAGTATAAATTAAATGTCACAAAGAACATCCTGTATCCTGTTAAACTCCTACTTCATATTCAAGTCCATGGTGCTGCCCATGAAACAGTTTGTTTTGTACTCAATTTGAAGGTTTCATCGGGTTTTCTTGTTTTAGAATTATGTTCTGTTAATATGAAACTGAATTCATAAGTAGGAAATTTATCAAGCACAGAGGAAAAAAAAAGAGAATCTGACACTTGATGATGATATACTCCTCTCAGGACTGGAAGAAGGTTTCATAGATAATTGTTGATTGTTAATTTAAAAATGGCCTGAAGAGGTAACAGAAAAAATACTCTAATTAACTTTGCCACTTGGAGAAGTTATACATTTTTTACTTTAAAATAGTTGTATTTGTTCTATTCCTAAAATGCACATAATTAAACATTAATTTAATTTTAATTGGGTCCCTAGTGAACCCTTTGCCATTTTGTCTTTTAAAATTTTGGCTAGTTTCAAACAAAAACTTGCACTGGTAAATCAGCCAGAGGCATATTACCTTTGATTGACAGCTATGCCAGGAACTCTCCTTTAGTAAGACAAAGATGATTTTTTTGGTATGGATCATTTGGCTCAGTTTTGGTGACAGCCTCAGGCACAATTAGTCCAAATGAGTGCTTGAAGCCTCATGCTTTTAAGTAACCCCAGAGGTACAACTAATCCAATACTTCCCTACACCAGATTATCACATATCAACTGTTCTGAAATATCTGTCCAGTAACAAAGAAGAGGTAACTCATGCAGTCATCTGTTAAAGAGCAAGTGACTTGGAGTTGTTTTGTATATGACTCAAATAAGAGTTTTCTCATAATAATTAACTTGGATAATAGTGTTTCTTGCATACACATAACAGCAGTGCCCACAATACTGCTTCTGAAGATGCTCCTATGCAGGAAGCTTACAAAGAAGTGTGGAGTTGGGGATGCGCTTCACAGTCATGAGTGGGACAATCTGAGACTGAGGGGGTGTGAGTTGCAAAGGGCTTCAGGGATAAAATAGGAACACAGTGCTATGCAACCAAGAAAAGGAAATATTTGACTGGTTTAGTGAACAGACAGAGTTCTTCCTTGGAGCCTTCTACAGTGACAAGAAACCACTGTTCAAGCACTAGAACTGTTCTGCTGGTCTAAGTGATATGCATGCTAGGAGGACATTGCCTGCATAATGCACAGTGTCCCTGTGTACTCTTTCATTTTGCAAAAGACCACTTACGTTTCTACAAAAAAATTTTTTCATTGATATTATTATTTGAGCACATTGATATTATACTAATTCCTACAAGTCAATAAAGCTTGGAAAAAGAAATAGGACAGTTGTTTGACAAAAGACCCAGATCCAATAATAACCAACACAAAACTCATGTTGATTCAACACAAATTGATCAACATTAGTCATGACTTCCCCAGTAACAGAAGTCCATGACAGAGAAGGAAACCAACCACAGGTCTTCAGAAGTACAGACTACTTTTGAAATTACTTGGTTATTTTCCTGTCCGAGTGCAATATAATGAGGTGGGGACCTCTAACTACTAACAAAGTAGCAGTTCTGAAATGAAGACAAGGGCTGATCCACTGGCTCAATGTCCACAGAGTTCTAATAGAGCTATGTAAAGTAGATTGGATCGATAAGGGACCTATTTTTATTTCTTACAGTAAGGTCACAGATAAATGTATTTACTCAGTCTGGTTGGTTGATTGATACCATAGAGGAGAGCAGCAACCTAAAGCAGGTCTCTGGAAATTAGAGATACACAGTGAATCCTGAAATAAACCAGGAACAATAGTGAGCGGAGGAACAGTGTGACCATGTGGTGCTTCAGCACCTACAATGCAAGCAGTCTCATTCAGTTGAAACAGGTAGCTGTGAAAAAAATGGGTGTTCTTAGGGAACATCGTCGCTGCAACAACCTTTCCAAAGCTTCTACAGTCCCTGCAGATCAAGTTACTCAGGGACTCTGGAATTTGCTGTGGATTTAGGCCCTCTGCAGAGTACAAGGGGAACTGCATGAGAAATTCTTCCACACAGGTTTCCCGGTTGCCTCAGACCTGATCTTTGTTCTTGAAGAAGAAATTTAAGGATAGTTAACCAACTTTGCTTAAGAGTTTCACCATATTGCAAACAAATAAAAATGGGCTAGAAAGTAACTGATGACTATACTCATCCTTGCCAGAATCTGTTTATGAGATAAACAGATAAATAGGATACTTTATTTCTAGTTCTGAGTTTGTTACTGCAAGAAATAACAGCAACTTTTCTGTGGTGCCCAGTGGCTTTTCACCACCAGCAGACATTATTTTTTCTTCAGGACTGAAGTCATAAAAATGGTAATATGATCTAAAATGCAGTGCAGTGGTAGTACATTTGTGCTTCTTCAAGAACTGTCTTGGTCTTATGGAGTTGTTGTTAGTCACCAACAAGCATTTTAATTATCTAACATCTATCTACCTGATATATTTGTTATACCTCGTATCTTTGGAAGACAGTACTTCATATGTTTTATGTTTTCAACTGACTCGAGCAGCAATGTGGGTATGCTTTCCAGTTATCAAAAAGATATAATCACACTAGGTTCAGTGAAATTTGGATGAAGATCTCTGCGAATGAGCACTTCTGGGGACATTAACCATTGCATTTCTCAACTCAGGAGCTCCAATTGAACTTTATGTTCTGTATTTTTCCTAAATTATCCTCATAGGGAAAATAATCTATATTAAACCACTCCTTAAGGAGATGCTGAATGTCCTTATCTGACCAGAGGAGGAAGTGGAAAATTACTCTGAAGAAAAAGGAGATCTCCCTTAGAGAAAACCATGCTTGAATAAGGTGGCAACTTCAATAGGACCGTTTTACTGAAAGAAAGAAAAACTATTATAAATTTATGTATTTCTTCTCAGAAAATGTCTGCAATTTTAAGAGCCCCCTCTATAAGACGGCACAGACTGAATGAGGTTTTGCAACTGTTACAATACAAACATATCCCTCCCATCTTGGCAATGAAAATATTTATATAAGTTGTGCTGATTTCATGTAACATTAATAGGGCAATTCTTTAATCAAATAAATTAGTCTTCTCTATGTAAGCAAAAGGTGTACCAAAGTCAAATCAAATATTTTATCATTCTACAAGACAAGAACTGCAATTTCATATCAGAAACTAAGCTTGGCACACAGCAATAGTACTAATAACAAAAAGAAATGCAAGCAAGAGTTAACAAACAAAACCAAAGGAATGTAATTTGCGGTTCAAAGTGTTAATTAGTTTTATGGTCTAACATATTCTAACATATAGATAAGTATTGCCCCTGCAAAAACATAAAGGTCTTTCTGATTAATAGAAAGACTCATAGTGAAGACAAAGGGCTTCAGATCAGATATGTAGGCCTTAATTCAGTAAGGCTTTTAAGCACTTGTAAATGTTAAACACATGTTTAGATTTCTTTAACAAATGGGGTTAGAATTAAGCATGTATGGAAGTAGCTTCATGATTTGGACCTTTAGTGTGGACATGCTGAACACTTCTGTAAAGGAGGGTTTAACTTTTGGCTATGGAGAATGTAAATTCATGAATTCATAAATCTTTTTGGCTTTCTTTTATTATCCCAATGCATCTTTTTTTCATTACCCAGTCAGTAGAGTTCCACCTTGCAATTCTTCATATCAGCCTGTGGATACCAAAGATGCATAATATATGGGACAAGCATTTTTCTTCCAGCGGTGGGTGGTCTGATTCCTTAATCAAGCTGACTTTTTACATTAAAAAGCTTAGCTCAGCTTTTGCTCTTTGAAAATTTATTTTACTCTGCTTGACTAAATGTATTTTAAAGTATGTGTGTGCCTACATGCATAGCTCAGTGCCTAGTAGCTGTATTAAGTAATCAGGAACATCTCAGTGTTTCTATCACAAGTCCTTGCTTCTTGAGATTTATCACAAGACAATAAAAATTTGTTCAACTCTGAAAAGAAGGCTTCTGTGTTTTAATGTACTTTATTTCATTCAGAAAAAAAAAAATTAAAAAATCCATTTTAGTAATAAAATTACAAGGAAATAACGAGAGAAAGATAGAGTAAGAACAAACTTCTCACAGACCCTGTATTATTTTGCCTTTTTAACAAAAATTTTTTGGATCATTACATATTACCAAAGGACATCAATGACTATATATTTCCAAGGGAAAATGTAATTTAAAGGTTTCTGACATCTATAATGCATACTTCTAATTGTTGCACAGGGTCATCTTTTCTGGTTTTGCTTTAAAACAAGAAAGTCCTTGGTTTTTTAGGTTGGATATAATTTTTTCCTGTTACAGGAGTTATATTTTTTTGTCTTCAAATTAAGTTTATATGAACTCTGTTTTCTCCAACATTTTAATGCAAGATACTGCAATTTTATGTCCAAAAAATGATAATTAAAGAGTCAAGATTTTGAAGAGCTTAAACATATAAATATAGTTCAAGAAGAATGTGTTATTTTGAAATTCTTTCTTTTCTGTATCACCATGAAACTGAGTGCAGTCAAACTTTGAAAAGAGTGTTGTTTTCATGGTGGAATAACAAAAAGATAAACAATCATTTTTCATGACAGAGCCAAGATCATGTTCTACCTGTGAGCTTGAAGTGGACCATGAATCTAAAATGCCCATATACCACAAAAGGAATTGGTTATTATGAGTAATTGACTTTTTGAATGTCCTCAGGCTTTGCAGTTTGAACTATGCTACTCTGTATATTCAGTTAAGGAGTCACTGCGGCTGAGATATAAATCTGCATTTTCCACCTCTCTAATGATTACATTCCTACTTGGTTTGTCTGATCATTGGGAAATGGTAAGAGTTCTTGTTTTTGTATCTGCCACACTATGATTACAGTGAGAACTAGCATAAGAGAAAACTCTTTTGCCTCTGTTTCAACAGGGATTTTTCTGCTGAGCTAAAATTGTCTTTTGGACATCATTGATAGGTGAGATCTATTCATTAGAAGAACCCATGTAAGACCCCTGAAGAGAGCAGAGTTCATCAGAGCAGGGGGCCATCAGAGGCTAACCACAAACATGCACATAATATCAATGTCATAATAATACAAAACTCTGTTGTACACATAAAATTGCTAGTATTTCAAATAAGGATACAAATTGTAGGGGTATCAAACAAAGATCATCCTCTAGAACAGCTCAAAATGGTGATACTCTTAAAAGCTGCAACTGTTTTGAATATAACTCAACCTTCTACTAAGATCTTTGCATATCATTCTTTCTCCCTGTTTTATTTCTTCATATGTAGGTTATGCTATGTATCTTTCATTCTTCGTAACTTAAATGTAGTCTTTTTTATTGAGACAGAGAAGTGTCAATATTGCTGCTGCCAGAACTTACACACAACCTAGAAGGAGCTGGTGAGAAATGAGGAAATACATGTCAAAAATGAGTATTTGTCTGAAGAGAGACACAGCATTGCTTTGCTATTCCCAGAGTAGTGCATATGAAGTACACACTTCATATGCAATATCAGTGACATGGAATGAAGTACATATGATTCTTCTTTAAGGACAAAACTCTGGCAGAGCTATTTAGCTGCTAAGAAGATTTGTGCATGAAGTCCAACTATTTTTAGGTCATAGTATTATTACTTCCTCACAGGTCTTATGCTTGAGGCTCAGCATTCTATCATTCACAATGCAAAAATTGCTTGCAATTTAGAGCTGGAGTGTGGGTAAAAGGCAGTAGGTTCAGGAAACAGACTGTATGTAAGCTTTGAGTGAGTGATGAGGCATCTGTATCAGCTGAAGAGAACCAATGTGTCAGCTGCCATTCAGGTGAGACAAATCATTACCACATCTTGGTTGATAAAGGTGTTTATATGAAGTCCTTCTCTACTGGATAGGAGTAAGTGTTCAGAAATGACAGGTTACAGCTCAGTCCCATAATTGTGAGGCTGTTCTTCCTGAAGCAGAAATGCTTTCAAAGAGCTAGAGGATCTGAACTGAAACAGAGCTGCTAGCAGATGTGTAGTGGTGCAATGGGATAGCTTATTAAACTGCCTCTCAGCTACACCCAGCTGTGGAAGTGAAGTAACAATTCTAAAGTATGTTTGGCAGCTAAAGCAGTGAATGCTATAAGTGAGCTGTGTAACAGTGCATGTATCTGAGCAGGCATACCTTTAAATACTTCTACAGACAGAGAGGACTAGACATGGAAAACCCATGCAAAGTCTTTCAGTATAATTGAGAAATTATTAACTGCATTCAAGCATGTGTCTGGAAAAAGTGAGGTTAACTTAAACTGGTTTTTTTTAAAAAAAAAAACAAAACTCTTTACCTGGTAACTTTGACCAGTAAACAAATTCATTCTGTTTCAGTCATTCCAAAATACTGTTTTCTGAGCCTTACAATTTAATTCTAATATTATTGCTTACTTTTCACTTCATTACTAGTAAAAATATATATTCTCCCTCTTCCTCCTCCTAGTCCTTATTAATAACAAATTACTTTAAAATGTTTCTGAGATGATCAGGAAGTGTTTGCCCTCTTTCTTCTCATTATGATGGTAAGTTTCATAATTAACTCAATTCACACACATTAAAAATGTCCTAAAGCGTGCAGCTTTGTAATTGGATTTTGTCATAAAGAGCATCAGGAGTGAACAAGTTTCCTTCCTTCTCTGAGGATATGTGTCTGAATCACACTTTGAAGGAACAGATAAAACTAATCCACTGCAATCTTCAGGTTCACTGCAGATTGCTGTGATTATCTCATTGTTTTAGAGAGATTTAGGACTGCTGGTTCACAGTAGTGGAAATGTGGACAGTTGTGGTGACAGAAGTCAGTAGGATAGACTGTTACATATTTGGTATCAAGTTTAGTTGCAGTCAGCATTAATAGTACCACTTTTATGAGCACTGTGGTGACAAATATTCAAAGATCGTATCTGTATGACACAAAAATCCTCCTCAGAGCTCCTTGGCATTTTGAAAGATTAGGGTTGTAGTACAATCATGTGACATCCTAAACGGTAATTTTGATTCTGTTCCAAAATTTTATATTCATTTAGCTGATGTCTTACACTGATAAATCCCATTTTTATTGCATTCTACAGTGTGGTATACTGTTGTAAAGACTTTATTGGAGTCCCCTATTTGTTTTGGCTTGATGGATCAAAAAATTGTTTGCATTGTACAGGTCTGTTCATTTAACAGGTATTCATTTAAATGGGTAATAAGATACAAGGGTTGTGTAATGAGATGGAAAATTGCTAACCACACATTAGGTGATTACTATGTTTTTTGTCCAAATCAATTTTGGCAGAAAATAATAAATCTAGAAAATGAACTTGGAACCTACACTTCATATTGGTAATCAGTAGGTCACTCTTGTGAAAAAATTTTCCCATTTGTTCTTGTTTAATGGGGAAAGAAGCCATTGCCTTATTTAATAGCAATTTCATAGTGATATTCAGGAGCATATGAAAAGGGATGTGTATCTGGGCTAAAAATTTCCCCAGACACAAAGTCATGTCTTCTTTTTTCTCTGTTGAATATTCTCTATGAGATTTTTGATGGTCATGTCCTAAAATAACTAGACTCCATAACAACCAAGAAAAAGAAGGACGGAATCAGAAGCTGTATATGTGATTAGGAAACTCAGAAGACACCTCAAGCATGGATTTACCCGGGAAGGTTTGCATCATACTTTCCCCAGCCTTGCTATGGTCTCCCAGTATGGCTCTCCTTCAGCCCTCCAGCCAGAGTCCACATCATAAGGAAGCTTTGAGCCCTCTCCCAGAACACACATTCTGGCAGCGGTGTGGCAGAAGAGAACTGAAGATCCACAGGGATGTTGGAACCTTTCCTTGTCTGAAGCTCAACTGGGAGCCACTATCACATTTTTCTCAGGATGGGAAATCTCATTCCTCTCAACCCCTTGGGCTGCTGTCATCATATTTCATATAAACTTCTATATATATATGTATTTTACGACTTCATGTGTACCCACCTAGGGTTTAACACACACCAAGATTCTGACATGTCTGTATAACATGTCTATGCCATCATTTTATGTGCCTTGTGTCCATAGAACATAATGTCAGGCCATTGTGGAGGACAAGTAAATTGCCATGGTTAAAACCAAGTAGAGCCTAACTAATCCTGTACTTCATGCTGTGTGAATCAACATATGGAGCTCTAAGACAAGGTCTAGGAGCTAAAAGCTATATCTCCCAATCAGTAATCTAACAGCAAAAGAAGACATACAGCAGCTGCCTACATACTTCTCATCTCTTACAGACTGTGAAGAGATCTTCTAAACAATTGCAAAGCAAAGGGAAAATCAAATTTAAGCCATTTCTGAATAATTTGGTTTGAGTCTGTCCTAAAAGAATAGTATCTGCTCACATGGTCAAAAGCTTTCTTGGAAGCTGTTCTTTCCCCAGCCCCAGAGTTACCAATTGCTGTTACAGCTGTGATGAACTACCAGACTGTGAAGCAATTTCAATGCTAATAAATTAAATATGCTTCTGACCTTTTTCCAGCACGGAAACCAGCTAACCTAGAAAGGATGGCACACAAACTGTTAAACCATTTTTCTATGCAGAACACACTGACAATATACAAAATGACTACTGGGAATAGTCATTGGGCTGTGGTAACTCCCAAACTGTATCCAAGCCAAAACTGTAAAAAAAGATTGTACTAATAATTCAGCAATGTAGACAACTGAATACCAGTATGATGAATGTTGCCTGACACTATTTAATTTACAAGTATAAACATAGTATGACTTCACAGACTGACTTAATATACATTAAAATGTCAGATATATGAACAAGTTTTCATGTTATCAAGCACTAATCATGAAAACCAGAACAAAGCAGAATTAATAGTTTGTTCAGTCACACACTGTGATGACATGCCATAGATTTATAAACATTTTTTTAAACGAGATGGTCCTACACTACATCTGTGAGAAACAAGAGCTCCTGTAAAGCAAGCAGGAAGTAAAAATTACATTAGTAATTACTTGCAATTTAATTATTACTTACACCTGAGCAAGAGCATGGTCTGTCCTTACCAGTGCCCAAAACCTTGGCATTACTAGCACATTGCCCCACATCACTTACTCTGAGGAACCGTCTGGTCTTTAGTTCTCTTTTGTGCAGCTGACAGGTGCGTTATTAATGGTCCAATACAGTTAATCTAATGTTAGGCACCTGACTTGAAATCAGTGGATTTCAATCCCCTCTGTGTGGGTGGATGCCTGCATTTGCCCAAAGTATTATTAATGACTCTAATGCTTCACAGGAGCACAAGACTGAGAAGAAAGGTAGGTTACTTCAAGCTTGGGACTGTAGGATGGACTAAGAATTGCATTTAAATAGAATTGGTTTTCTGTGCTTCTATTTTAAGAATTTTGTTTTTTAAAATACTTGTCTAAGTCAAAACAAAGCAAATCTTGTTCTGATTTTCATTTCTAGAGTGACTTCGCAAAAATTCTCTTTCCTTCATAAATCATACCTTCTAAGCATCTCAGTTCCTTATGTAAGCTGAACTGGACAGGAAGGTCAGTTAGCAGTGAAATAACATTAATTGAAAGTGAATCCCCATCATGCATTGGAGCTATCCATTACGGAAACATTAGTGAGATACAAATTTATGTTTCCCAGCTTGCAGCTTCAGATTGTCTATTTTAATTTTGTTCATATGTCACTGGTTATCTGCACTGAATTTAATATTCAGCAATACTACATTTTATGTGATTTCTCTGGTCCTCTTTGTCTTGCTTTCCACTAACTATTCCATGCTATTATTTGATTGCATGAAGGAGCTTGACTATTACTCTGTTGTTCCATTCCTGTTGCCAGATCAATACAGCTCACAAAAAATTAGATCGTAAAATACCATCTATTTAAAAGAAATTTTTTTTAGTGTTTTAAGAACTTTGATTTTGAATACAGGAACTATATATGGTCTACATCCCACTTTTGGCTTTTTAGTATATTTTTGCAGACTATTTAGTACAAAATACATATGAAAAGTTAGTTCATCCATGAAGAAACACATTAAGTTTGAAATTTTTTAATGCTACTGTATAAATTTATATTTCAAGATATTTTCAGTTCCAACATGAAGTGTAAAAGATAATGGAGCAGAGCGAACAGGATGATTTAGTACCTACTTCTAGCTACAGTATTTCTTCATCAATAAAAGGGCAACAATATACAAGGGAGTTGTGGCAGTCTCACTTTCTGTGGACTCTACAGGGTAACAAGCTTTTATGTTGTATATAACAGAGTTCACATTTCTATTACTGAAATTATTATCCCATAACACCACAACAGGGTGTCTTTCTAATGACATTTTTATGCAAAATATTTGATTCAGCAAAAAGACCTATTCACACCTTTAAAAAATTCATGCATAGTTAAATGAACAATTGTTCCTAGCACACAGTCAATAACCTAATCATTTTAATCTTAATAACCCACAGAGGAAACTCACAAGCAGTGATTATACACTGTGTGGGCTGCTTTCCATTCACTTGGGAGATTTCCATAATAAAGGTCTTCCTGAAATTGGAGCAGTTCTCCACTCCTAAGGGCTACAGGCTAGAGACTCATTTTTGTAAGCATTTGAAAGGAGAATTCTTATTTTCTCTCAAATAAAGTAGGACTGAGCATTATCAGAATCAGAACTAGTAAAGTAAAAATACACCAGCAGGGAGGGTAACGTAAGGAGCTACCACTTGTTTTACTCAAGTGAGTTGTCTTCTCTCCAGAAGCATATCCTTGACAATTTGTAAAGATCACTTGTGACTTTTCAGATTTTTGTCTACTTGCAAGTTGTTTTTCCCCATTAATATTGAAAGAGTATAAAATGCACAGATGTTAAAAATAGCATGTTTAGAGTTTCCAATATTACTTTAAAGTACATCTGAGGTATCACAAGGACTGCGGTTTGGTTTTTAAATATTTTTCCCAAGCATAATTTAAAAAATAAAATTAACTACAGAGAAAATAAGAAATAAATAATGCTTAAACACACACAGACAACCTTCACCTCTAGAAATCAGATTCTAAATAGTTTTACCCAGATGACTTCTCTGCTGTGTTCAGTTTGTAACAGAATGAAATGCTTATTGATTACAGAGAAGTTTGGTCAAATAGAAAACACCTTGTTCTGCAAACATGAGATTAATGAAGCTTGTTTTCCTATGGATTTTTGTCCTACACCCTATGCTACCACAAGAGTTCTGCCATCTGCACCCTCAGTATCTTCACATCGCTTCTTCAGTATTTCTCATTCCCTCTTGCCCATGTTCCCTAACTACTCCAGTAGAACTTCTCTTCCCTGAGCGTGCTTGGCCTTGCAGCCAGGTAGGAGGTGGTATAGGCACAGGCACCTTCTGACTATGCTGCACAAGCCATGCAGGAGGGAAGAATCCCATTCCTTCATGACCTTCTCCTTCATATAGCTGGGAGAATCCTCATTAATCTCATTACCATGGTGCAGTTTGTAGACACTTCAGTGATAAATGGCAAATAAGCCCGCTTTCATAATTTCTTGTTTCCTTCTGGTTTGTACAAATTTCTCCATGTTTTACATTCCTTATTTTGGAATGTTCTTCTAGCTATATTCATATTTAATAGAATATGAGTCTATCAACCTCCGAAAATATCTATTTTTTAAAAATATATTTCTTAGGGCATCTTCTAAAATTTAATGCTCAGGGAGATTGCAACATTTTGCATATTAGCAAAGTAATATGGAGAATTTTCTCTCTAGGGTCAGAGTGAAAATCTAGTTTTATTGTTAAAATGCTTGACCCAAGCTATAGGCTTTTCTCTTAGCTTTGCTGGAAGGTTTTTTGATAAATCATACCATCTGTCTATGCCACACTCACAGGGGAAAGAAAGAAAATGTTTTTTATCATATTCTCTCCTACAACTTCTATTTAGATTCATTCTGTGCAAACGTTACAGCTGGTCATTGAGGTGATATAAGAATAGGAATAATATTGGCATGGTCATAACTTCAATTCAGATCAGTGGCCAGTAAATTTGAGATTGTGTAGTGTCCTCAAAAAACTTGTGTTTTCTGTTTGGTTCACTGTATAGTTTCATACATCACAATATACACCTTTACTGTCACCTTTTCTGAAGTTCCAGCAAAAAATCCAAGTGCTCCCTTAAACTACCATGTTATAGAGTATTCTATAAAGCGGTGATTTGCACATGTGTCTAGAGTTAGTAGCTAGATAAGGTGTAGCAGATGGCACACAAATACATAGCACAGTTTTGGTCTTTGTAGGACCAATAAAATCTGTTCTACACTGTCCGTGGTTTCTTTTATGTACTTTTTTGCATTAAGCATATTAACTATTAGTCTTAAAAGTTAACTTTGCAGATCGGCATTAAAATGTAGGACAAGGGTACTTGGACTGCTGATGGCCCTGGTATCTACATGAGTTTTGCAATTCTGGGCTTACAGCCCAGGATTTTTCCTGTAGGTTAAATTCACTTAAATACTGAACAGAACTTAAGAAAAATAAATATACATCCATGAAATCATAGAATCACAGAATCATAGAATCATAGAATGGTTTGGGTTGGAAGGGACCATAGAGATCAATTGTCAAGCCTGCAGATTATACAGTCAGCTTCTCCTTTCAAATGAAGAGTCAATTGTTATCTCCCAGAGCAAACCAGCATTTTTAAAATTTTAAAATAGGTATTCAATCAACCACGCCATAACTGCTGAAGAAGGCCACACAAGTGCAAGCAAACAATAACTGATGAAACTCTTGGAACTACTGAAAGCTACCCGATAATAAAGGAATGTTGATAACATATCATTATTTGTTCATTTTTATGTATTCAGGTGTAAAATAATTAAGAGAAAAATTGTATATCCTTTTCTATCAGAAGCATACATAATATAATACATAATAACATACACAATGCAATACATTTCAGCAATTCGTCCAATTTGTGTGATAGTATAAACGGTTACGTATATTGACTTGAAAAGCACAATCTTGCCTAACATTTCAACTCTTAGTCACTTCTGCCATCCTTAACACCTTTATAAATGAACTTTATCATCTTTCATAAAGTTTAATTAAACCAGACTGTACATAGGCAGAACTGCTTCCAGAATCTATCAACGTTCTGTTTAAAACTTTTATTTCTCCTTTGAATTGAATTAATGTTAGTTCTCACCAGAAATGTAACAGCCTTGACAGGTAAACTCCAGGTCACTCAGAATGTCAAATGTTATACTTTGAGCAGCACCTGACAATGCAACACTAAATACAGGTAACAACTATAAGCTGAAATTCCCTTTTATGCAGACAAGCCATTCAGTGCATAAACTGCTGTATTATAGAACATACTTTGTTTCCAAAATTGTATCTTCATGATTTCAGCCCTGACTTGAGAGTGGAGTTCACAAAAAAAAAGACACCTACCCAAAGTAAGCTCCCACAGTCTCCTGGTACTAAAACTCAGTCTTCACTGATTTTACTTTCAGTTAATAACCAGTAGTAATGAACTGCTTTAAATGCTAGCTTGAAACTCACATGACATACTATGTTAATAAGCACATTACAGTAAGACCTCCAAATATATTTCACAGTCCAATACCTTCAGACAAATACTTTTCAAGTTAAACCCAAGTTTTAATAGATGTCCCATTCTTTACTAGGACATTTAATCACACAGCTGGACACCAGGTGGTTGCTACCATTGTATTTCATTATGTCTCACTGGCTCTCCCAATAGTCCTGTACTACTTATAAAATATAGAGGAAAGATAAAGCTGTGTAATAATCCAACTTGAAACATCTGTAGGTAAAATAACAATAGCGTGTCATTTAAGCCATATACCACCACACAGCTTCTCAGTGAGAGGAAAACCAGCAAGAGTTTCTTAGCCAACAAGAGTACACTAACCAGACACAGAAAATACCTGTCGTTATTTCTTCACAGTGATACCAAAAAGAAACTGATAGATAAAAAAAATATTAATGAACACTGCAGATGATCAACCATCATAAGACCTCTCTCTGTTGCACTGTGTCTGGAGAGAAGGAAATAAAAAGTAGATACATGTAAGGTGAAAAAGAGAATGTAGGGAGACTGACAAGAAAAAAGATTCAGGAAAATAAAGCTTAGGATAAAAATCAAATATGATGCATGCAGGAGGAGGTTAGGAAAGACCAAAAAAAAATAACCCAAAATTTTGAGCTAGAGCTTTGGTCAGGAATTACTGATGGGAGCTGCACTAAGAAAAGGATTGTGAGGACTAAAGAATGCAGTGTGACTGGAGGGGCTTGTCTAGAATTAAGTCCCTTTGGAAATCTGTCTAGTGAGTACATACTAACTCCATTTTAAACATTACAAAATCAATCATACACACACACACACAAAAGGTAACATTTTTGATAATTTATTTGTGGGGATTGCCTTTAGGATAATACATATATTAGTCAAATTACTTTAAAGTACTCCAAGAAACTCCATGAAACTTCTAGGCAAAATGTGGGGCCAACATCCCATCCAGCTGCTCATGCCCTTGCTGCCCCCTCAGTAGGACAGGTGGAGAAAATAGAAAGAACATGAGCTAGAAGGGTCATGGACCAAAATAAAGACAGGAAAATCCCCTACCAATTACTGTCACAGGAAAAACTGTCAACTTGTAGAAAAGTAATCCATTGCCAGTTAAGATATATGCATTTGACTATTCATTCAGGTATTGTGAAACAAAACCAAACAAAAGTAGCCAACATTAAAACATCTGGGGAAAATAGACTGAAGGAAAACACCTTTCCTCTCCCCATTGCCCTGCTCAACTTCACCCCAAATTTCTCTCCCTCCCCCTTGTAATCACTGCAGGTTATGTACAGTCCCTTCAGTGAGGCAACTGGCAGCACAAGGAACAGTGGTGGTGGCAGAGTTATGGGCATTGCACTTTTGCCACTCCTTCCTTATCACTCTTTTCCTTTCCTTTAGCATGGGTCCTCCAGGAGCTGTAGTCCTTCAGCAGTTCCTGCTCTGCTCCTCCTCCTCCACCTGGACATTCCCTCTGCTGTTTCACCTTTTTTTCTCCTCTCTCTGCCTGTCCAGCATTTTATCCCCTTTCGCAAACATGTTTTCCCAGAGTTGCCACCATCATAGCTGAAGGGCTGAGCTGTTCCCTGCAGTGGGTCTGTTGGAGCCGGCTGGAATTGTTCATGCCCAGCATGTAGCAGCCCCAGCCTCTCTTCACAGAGGCTGCGCAGCAGCGTAGCCCCCGCTGCAGCATCTTTGAACTCCCAGTGCAAATTCACAAAGGAGTGGTACCTTAGTCTGTGGATGAAAGTGTCTGTGTGCATTTATGAATGCATCATACACGTTGATGCATTTTATGTATATTATGTTACAGAAGTGTAACATTCTTAATAAAAAAAAATCAAGTCAAATGATACTGGCCAAAAAAACTGCCAGAAAAGGCAAAAGAAGCTGAAAAATCCTGTTGTCAATGAATTTTAATATTTTTTTTCTGGTGCTTGTACTCTTTATAGTTGGTAGATGTTAAAAAAGACTGGGAGGTCCACAAATGCCCTCTGAAATTTCATTGAAATCCAGCATAAGTTAATGGGACACTGCAGATATGATTGCTGCATGCCTGTCATTCAGGATTTAGAACTTGGTTTCTTTTTTTAGTCTCTTAATAGTATTAGATTCCAGCACGAGCTAAAAATATTATGTAGGTAGTTATGATGTCAATTCTTTTGTATTCCTTGTAGAGATGAAGTGTGCAGCTGGAACTGTGTAAAAGCTGAGGAATTACTGTGTCATTTGAAGTCAAAATTATTATGCTTGAACTGCTGCAACTCTATGTTCTCACAGGACTACTGGCCTCCAGGCTTATGGAAGCTAAACATACTGCTACTAGCCAGGAGAGATTAGTAAACATATTGCTTGTGCTTCTGGAAAACCATCACTGGGTAGTTTCCCAAAGGAACAAGTTCTGATCTGTATTTTAAGTAGCAGCTGCTCAGCATGCTTAAATATACTGCACAGATTTTTTCTGTTTTGCTTTCCACAGAGTTCTTTTAATCTCAGTTACACAAAAATGCAGGACAGAAGTGGAAATTTGACATTACACTGAGTGGCTTGCTTCCACTTTCCCTGAGTCTGTGTGGTTTGCAAACTTGCTGAGGATGCACTCTGTGCCATCAACCAAGTCATTAATGAAAATGTTAAGCAGTACTGCGATCATTGACAACCCCTTGGGTGCACCGTTAGTGACTGGCCTTCAACACAGTCTACGGTTCTGCTGATCACATCCCTTCAAGCCGATGAGTTCAGTCAATTTTCAGTCCACCTCAATGTATGCTTATCTAGCCTGTAATTCATGAGCTTGTCTATGAGGACATTATAGGAAACTGTGTTGATAGCCCTGACAAAGTCAACATAAAAAGCAACCACTGCTCTCCCATGATCCACCCAGGCAATCATCTTATTGTATAAAGATATGCTGGTTAAGCAATTTTTGCCCTTCACAAATCTGTGCTGACTACTCCCAGTAAATTTCTTCTCTTAAACATCTTCGAAAACATCTTCCAGAAATATTTTCTCCAACATCTTCCCAGGGAGACAAGGTTAATCTGACTGACCTATAGATCACCAGATCCTCTTTCTTGCCCGTCTTGAAGAGAGCAGGAACATTTGCTGCCTTCTATTCTCAGCAAATGTCTCTCCGGTATTTCCACCAAAAAATTTCAAAGGCAATTCAGAGCGCCTCACAATGACATTGGTCAGCTCTCTCAACATTCATGGATACATTTCATCAGTACCAAAGAAGGCCTCTTTTTTCTGATCAGGTGTTCTCTAGTAGACACCCACACCAAGTTCGCATATGCAAATATTCCTCTTTTTAGAAGCCATCATACCTTTTCTGTTGAATCATTTCCAATGAAACTGCCAGAGCAGAAGGAGAAGCTATGGCCTTAACCCATTGACGATAGCAGAATGACAACTTTTGGCTTCACTGTACTTTGACCCCTGTGCTGAAGAAACACACTAATTGACATATACAATTTACAATCAATATACTAACAGAAGGTGTTAGTTAAATGTGCAGATGTGACAGTAGTATGTATTCTTTGTGGACTGTTAGATGCTTTCAAAATCTTAGAACACATCTTCTGAAAAGATTTTTGGAGCAGCATTCACATGACTAAGCTTCTTGCTAGACAGCCACACATCCCCACATAAAAAGGGGGAAAACCAAAAATAGTCCAAAGTAGCTACACTTCTGCTCTTGAAGCAAAACAATTAAGACCAGACAGTGATGGACATGGAAATAGTCATTCTGTAGCAGCCTCCAGCTGTTATACAGCAGAAACAGGGATGAAGATATTACCTGGACTAGCTGCAGAGTTTACAGCCAGAGTTTCTTGCCCTGGACAAGGCAGGAGCTGGGTCCAGGCTGTGACCTAAGATCCCGTTCTGGCTTTTGCCTTGCTCTTAAACTAAGAAAGCCATGCACTATGCCTTTCTTGTGTTGGGATTCAGGTTATGACATCACTGTAAGATTTGAAGAAAATAACTACAAACACCCTTCAGAAGAAAAAAAGAAAACAGTCACTTCTCTCTCATTTTTTTTTCCCTTGCTTGTATTTAACATTTTATAATATATCCCTACAGTTGGACAGACTAGGGAAAAGCCTCTTCTGTATTTGACAAGTACATTTTCAGTGGGACTAAAATTAAATGTGATTTGCCCTTATTTTCTAACATCTATGGGTCTGGGTTGGTTTTAAGGAAACAATAAATAATGGCAGAGAATGGTAGAAGGGTGAAGTATGCTTTGTTACAGAAGGAAAAAAAATTCCCACTACATTCATCAAAGTGCATCTGAGAAATGTGTTGGCAGGGATATGTGTGTGTGAGGAGGCTGGTGACCATGAGAAAAGAAACAAAGATAGAAAAACATAGCAAGTGTAGAAGATTTGACACAACAAGCATATGAGAACTTTAAACATCAAAGGGTGCAGTTTAGATCATATTTTGGTGGGGATCTTAATAGAGACAAAAATAATCTAATACAGTGCAGAGAATAATACTTTTCCATCATTTCCAGGAATAGAAACCATGTCTACAGATGATCTATCATATGCATGGGGCAACATCTTCTAGTTCTTCAGCTTCTTAGTCTAAAAAAAACTCTTTGACATTTTCTTTACGTTAATATCCTGAAAAAAATGTAACAAGCCACCAACTTCAATGAGTTGATGCAATTAAATAACAGGTGATTCCCTTAATGTCAAAAGGCAGAATTGGGTTAAAGGTTCATGAGTAGTAACCAAGAATCACTGTCTGAGAAACACAATCATTAACAGTAAGGCATAGACCACTTTTTCTTTTGCAAATGTATATCTTCTTTTAAAATCATTCCACATATCCTTTATTTTTCTCACAGCAGTCTAAGTTACTTGCACCTGATGCTTTCATGTTCACCAATAAAAAGCACAGAAAGCACTAACAAAAGCACAGATTAAATTTCTTGAAAGCCAGTCATACATTTCTGTTGAATTTTTATCGCTATATCTTCAAGATCGAAGTGTCCTGGATGGGCACTCCTTTAAATGGGCATTGTTACATTAATGCATACAGAAATACAGATTTTTATGAAACATTTCTATGTATTTTCATTTTCTGTTGAAATGGAATACAATTATTGTCAAACATTTTATTTGACAATATTCCAAAGGGAGCTTTAAAAATGTATTTTGGTAGCCGAAGACCAAATAAGCTCTGTGAAAAATGTGCAGTGAAGTCTTCTCTTCTTCTTCCAAATCCGGTAGCTGGGGAGTTAATAGTCCTGGAAAAATAAACTCCATTATGCCAAATTTTAGAACGCTCTTGCAGCAAAACTGACTTCTGATGTCAGAAGTGTGAGGGAATTGGCATGGTCTCAAACATTACTCATAGCACCAGTAAAGTACTGAAATAAACTCTGTCATCTGCTATCCTAAGCCTCCAGTTCACAATCATTTGGGTATGGAAATTAGCATTATACAGTATATCCTAAAAGCATTATTTTTTTAAGAAAACTTGGGTTAGGTTTTCTTACTTACGTGCTGTAAAGATGTGATGACGTAAAACTGCAGCATATGGATGTACAAATTTCTTTAAAAGAGGAATAAAATGAAAAGGAATGAAATATTCAACATTAAGTTTCAGTTCCCACAATTTCCTCCCACAGCTTGGAGGGAAAAAAAAGCTAAATTAAATATAGAATTATTTGGCCTCATCAGTTATGATCCTATGATAAATAATTTGGTTTATACATTTCTTTCATCTCTTCATAGGACATATAATTCAATTGTGCATATCTTCAACATCAACACAATTATATGGGTGTCAGGAGAAGAAAACAGGCCTTTTTGCTCCTTTAAGGTTCATATGCATAATCCTAGACATAGGAATAATTGAAGAATTATAATTCCAGTAATTGCTCAAAAGTTGTAGAAAGAGTTGTAGAGAGAGTTATAGATATAACTCTGAGAGTTATAGAAATCTCAGAGATACAAAACGCTGAAAAACCTGATGTGTTGGGCATATCATTTTACACCAACCTTTGAGAGCAAGTATGTACCTTGAAGACTAATGCTATTTTTTTCTCTAAAGATTTCCTCTGTCTGTTACACAGACAGCTCAAACTTCTTGTCAAATTTGCAGGGAAAGCTCCACAGAAACCTGAAAAACTTGAGGGGATATGGGGAGCTGTGTGAAAAATCAAACACAAAAATTCCCCCAAGATCTGGTAATATGTATATTATCTTAGACTTTTAATTACTCTCCCAGTTTTCCTCCCCAGAATGTACCAGAATGAAGAAAAGGATATTTATATACATTATTCTTGGTATTTTTGTTTTCATTGTTTCTCTTGTGTCAGAGGGCATTCTCCTCTCTGAAAAAAAAGTCAATAAAACATAATACATTTTAGCTCATCAGTATCAGTGGTCTGATCAGCAAAGAGAACTTTGCAAGAAAAAAAATTAAAAAGGAAGAAAATGTGTTGAAACTTCAAAGTCTAGTCCTGACATGTGCATTGCAAGCTAAAAAAAACACTTCATTTATTTATCATCCCAGAATCAAGCTTTCATTAGGTTCTGAACTCCTGTGATCCAAAAGTATCATTTAAATATATGTAAAAATAATTCAACACCCAGAAGATTATATCCCTGTTGTTCAGTCTTTTTTCCTTTTTAGGAAGCACAGTTATTTCTGCTTTGTAGCAGAAATTTTTTAGGCTGCTGCAATTTAATCTTTCAGAGAAGTAAAAAAATCTTCCAATAAGTGAAGCAAAAGTCAGGAAGCTACAAAATGAACAATTATTCCTAGGTGCAAATGTGAATTTCAATACTTAGCTTTAATACTATGACTGAAAAGACTGAATTGGCCCATTAAATTTAATTCATCGTTGCAAACCTTTCATTCTGAATATCCATTGCAACTACCCAGGCCCCTCCTTCAGCATCCATATCTATGTAATGCATTCTGCCTTGCTTCTAAGAAGAACAAAGCTAAAATTTTAAATTCATATTGTAGCTGAGTAAGAGTCTTCCTTCCTCAGTAAGACCTGAAGGAGTCATCCTTCATTGAATTTTGTTGAACTTGACACTCTGTTACTAAAAATAAAAGATTATTATGTTATACACATCAAAATAATGCTTTTCCTATTTTGCATGCTTGCTGGGTCTTTAAACAAATCCTATAGATGTTTGGACTTTACATTTTTTATTATATATTTTATGCATCATTAGTCTGAAAAGCTGTTTTAATTATAATACTTATTATGCTGAAATGGAATTGTTTTAGCCTGTTAAGAAAAAGCACTGTTGTGTAATTACTGATACATAACTGAACTTTTCCTTGAACCATGCAATTCCTGCACTCTAATTAGGTCTCCATATCTCATTTACATAATTTTTTAATACTCTGACGGAATGGAATTTGCTGTCTTCAGGACTGGTGAACTATTAGTAGTAGTAGTAGAGAAATTAGACATTCATGGTGAAGACAGCTCTCACTCACCCTTCTGCATCCAAACTAGTTCATTCTGATGAACTTGAAGTTTCAATTCTCATTGGCCTCTTGTCTCTGAATATTCAAGTTGCTTATCAGCAACAAACTTACCACTTCAGCTTCTCACACCATTTACAATATAAGTAAGAAATATTCTAGTGCTCAGCTGAATGAGATATGGAAAAATGTGGTGAGTGAAGGATGTTTGGAGGGCTGTGGGCTATTTTTAATTCATCTGCACATTGACATATTCTTTCCCAAAGCTTTCTCTTATCTCTGTCCTTTTATTGAATTCCTTACCATGGTATCTCAGGGTTTCTATTTCTGTGGGCATTAGTAAAAATGAGAGAAGTCCTACCCTAGCCAATCCTAACCTGCAGCCACAGAAAGTGGCAGCTACAGAGAGCACTCTGTCCCCTTCTCTAGAAGGAGAAGATCCTGAGGGCAGAATTAAGTGATGTGGTGGGCATTTTAAGCACATGGCTGAGTGGCAGCAGTGTGGTTTAGCCTGAACAAAATCCCTCCAAGGTTTCCTCATCCGGTCTTTTCAGTCCAGTTAAGGAATGCCCCGTTCTTTCAGCACCTGGTAGATTTCTTGATTCCCTGTTATTACCGGAAACTACAGGGGTAGCTGTCAGCAGTCTGCAAGTGAAGATTCCTATACCCTTCAGATCCCAGCTGTCATTTTCCTGGAACACAGGAACAAATCATCAAAGTTCTAAATCCTTCATCCTGATATCTCATTTTGTGTAGATGTTGAGGCAGTTGAATTAGCTGCCTATTACTTGAGGAACAAAAATGTGTTTACAAAGACCTGAATCACACCTTTTGCTAGTTAGAATGTCATGTTTAGAGACATTTGGAAAAGTTTAAACTCTTCTTTGCTAAACTGTCTGCACTAGAGTAAAACTTCAAATATCTGTCCTGAACAGTTATCTGGCCTTCTGATTACACTGTAACTACCTTAATACTTCTCACTTTCACAGGAAGAAACTTTTTACAATGCATTTCTCTTTCCATTTACTTTTGATTTATAGTATACACGCCATATGTGTGCTGTGTATTTTATTCCAGTTTTAGTCTTGCATATATTGAAAATACATAGAACTCCAGTATGGGCAATGATAAAGAAATCAGTCATTTTCCTCTCATTTAGGAAGGTTCTTTCTTCTAATAGATATATAGTACTTTGATCTCCTGAATGCATGCCTAGTAAGTATATCTGCTTAAAACTTGTTAAAGTGGGTTTGTGATCTTATAAGTAGTTGTGGGGTTTTTAATTTGCTCCAGTAATGAACACTGAGGTGTCAAATGTATGATGGCCTCAAGTAAATTTGTGTAAACCCACCCATTAAAATCCTAAACACCTGTAGAATCATACCCCCTCTCTAACAGGTGAAAAGTAATGTTTCTGTCTTACAACACTGTGGACATTTTTCATGCAATGTTGTTGAAGAGTACTGGTTATATATATGAATATGGTAACATTATTGATATGTTGGATGCTTAGATTTTTTTATGGAGTCTTATACTGCTTTATTTCAGTACTATACTGAAATGGCAATGAGCATTATTACAATTTTTAATATTGTGCTATATCTTTAATATATTTAAACACTATATATATTCATGGAAAACACCATTGCAACTGAAGCCAATGAGGACATTCTTGTTAATCTCAGGGATCTGGGGGTCACACCTGGATGGAATTAAATTTTCATACGTGTGCTTTCCAAACTGAAGAGAGACTTCCTCTCAACGGCCCCAGTTCACAGCTCCTAAGCACAATAATTTGCAAAGAATGGCTGTTAATGCGTATGGAAGGAAATTAAACTAGTTATTACCTCTGGTAAGTACTTTCTATTTCATGTAGCTTCAGAAATGTAGCGTCCATTAAAACCTTTTATTATGAATCTGCTAATTAAATAGTTTGCAACTATTGTTTACATTTTATTCATCATGAGTTTGATGCAAATTTGCCTTTATTTCTATTAATATTCCTTGATGGTGGGGCAGGTGTATTTTCTGCATATATCTGAGCAAATTAAAAACTAAATGACTCCTTTGTGTTCTAACATTTAAGTTGTTTGGTGGAGCAAATCTGTTATACACAGATTTCAAATGGGGAAAATAAAATCACTTTCTTGTAAGGGCATCAAAATTGTTGGAAGAGAATTCATGCTGAGACATTCAACCATACAGAGAACTTGTAAAATTCTTGAAAATCTTTTATTGTCTGCAAGCAGAAAAAACGCTGTACTGTATTAAAATTATTGCTACATTAAAATTCTTTCAATTATTTCATTACTTGAATGTCCTTAAGCTTTTCACATCTACAGAGAGTTTTCTAGTAGTGAGCAATCACTGGAAAAATGGCTTCTTTGAGTTTTTTGATGGTAGGTGTTTGCAGGCTAGAGAACATTATTTGTATAAATGACAGAGGAAAAAAGAGACTCAGTCAGAGAAAAGATAGGGAGTAAAGCACATAACACTGAGAAGAAATTTGAAAACAGCTATGCAAAAATAGCTTGTATAGTTGCATCAACTAGGGTACAATTTTGAAAACTGTCAATCTTCAATCATCAGAAGAAAAATAACTTAGAAACAAATTGTAAAAACTTGGAAAGCACATCTTGGGCAATTGAAACCTGTTCCCTGCAGCAAAGTCATACAATCCTCTTCATAATTTCATTATTACCTTCTCAAACTAGTTAAACATAAAACTGTGTTAACAACAGAATGCTCAGAAACTGTACGTTTCAGCTAACTAGCAATATGATTCTGATTTTCAATATTTCTCATTGGTTCTCACACATTTTCCATAGCCAACACTTCTCTTTCTCATGAGCAGATGGTCTCCCTTCCTGGAGTTTGCCCAGGTGATGATTTATCGGGGAAGA
Organism: Scolopax mira; assembly: GCA_004320125.1. NCBI lineage: Eukaryota > Metazoa > Chordata > Aves > Charadriiformes > Scolopacidae > Scolopax > Scolopax mira. The sequence continues at coordinate 34,858 of BJBW01008805.1, forward strand.
TTATTGGAACTTTAGCTTTCCAATAGCTCCTGTCTCCAGAATGCTGCTTCTCTTCTCCCTACTCCCATATGCTAGGTTTACACACCAGGAAGAAGTTGTGGTGCTGACATGCAGGGAACTGTCTCCTGCAAAGGAGGGAGGAGATGATAGCGCTTATTATCTCTTCTGCTCGTGCCTCCTCCCTCCACCTCCCCATAGCAAATAACTTGTGTGAAAGGAGACCTCAATGGTATTCACAAGTGGCCACCTACCTGACTTATACTTTTGTTTTACCTGTAGAGAAGAATGGTGTTCTCTGAGAGCCTTCACTAGGCTAAGCAGGGCAGTTCTTTCAAGCTTCCTGCACAAGAGCTTCTCCATTCCTCATCAACCTATTTGTTCTTCAAGGGAGGCTTATCAACACCTGATGCCATATTTTAACACTGTTATAATATGTTCTAGGTATAGGAATGATCCATCTTATTTTAACAAAGTATCATCACAATGAGGGTGCCTGTTTGCAATATCCCACCCAAAGCTAAACATCAAGCATGGCCAATAAAGTATTTCACACAATGAAAAGAACTCCTTGACTTCAGTGGTCTTCAAATCAGACTCATTACCCAGTAAGTAATATTTTTTAAAGTATAAGTTGTTTCAGATGTTTAACATTTCCCATGACCAGGGGAATCCGGGATAAACATTCAATATTTAAATAGCATCCAAACAACAGAAATCCCCTTTCTTATTTTATAACCATGTACATATCAGCTACAGCCTAATTGCTAAGACAGAATAACACTCCTAATTATGCACATTTTGCTTTTAAACACAGTATGAAGTAGCTTTGTAGTTAATAAATTGCTGGATTCAGGTGAGCTTCAAATTTCTGCAGGCTGATCTCACATTAGTCCTTTGAATGACCTGTATTTTTAATTTGGCATGAAACTACTGCAAGCTGCACAGTGAAACTAATGAGGCTGCTGCAACTGTGCAGGGCAATAATCAACAGCTACTTTATTGCTGGAGAGAGTATTAAGTCCATGCATGATGTGAACTGAGAACTGAGAAAAGCTTTTTGTTCCAGAAAGCAATCTGATGTGTGTTCACACATTTTCTCAGAAAATAAATAACATTACAAGCAGACACGGTGAATGGAAAAGGGCTAGGATTGTAAGTATTTTGATCTAGACTTTTGACAAAAGAAAAAAAACCCGCAAAATTAACAGTAAAGACAAATTCAGAGCCGACATATAATCCACAGTGAAAAGCAGCAACAGAAAAACAGCAACCCATCATCTGTGTGGCAGCCTTTCACCATTGGTAAGGTTGAGCTAGAGCCTTTCTCCCGCGCTGCAATCCAACACACTGTAAACCACTGTCTGTCCTGATGCTCACATAGACAAAAATGTGCACACAGGAAGAACGCACTGCGATGTGATGGAAAAGCCAGAGTCCTGACAGAGGACACCCTCAGATGCATCTTTGGGGTCTATCTTTTTGGGTGATGGTATCCAGGTGTCGTCAGTGGTGGCCACTGTGAGAAGAAGCCAGAGGCAGAGAGTTCCAGCTGGCTCCAGTGGGGAAACTATGCTGGGGCAGAGGCAAAGTGTGAGAAGAAAGCAGTGGAAGAGAGAAACCACTGCGTACTCACCACCTGCAGCCTCCAACCCCTCCTGCACCACCAGAGAGGAGTGAGGAGAGAGAGAGGGAAATTAGGCCTGGGAAGGCGGAAAGGTATTGTTTTAATGTTTGCCTTTGTTTCTCACTACCTAAAATTACTTCCATTGGCAATAAATTCATTTTCTCCAATTTGAGTTGGTTTTGCCTGTTATGGTGATTACTAACCAATCTTCCTGTCTTTACCTCAACCCATGAACAGTCCTGAGTGATTTGCTCTAGGCAATCCTGCTTTAGCCGGGCAGTTGGACTAGATGATATCTAGAGGTCCCTTCCAACTCTGACAATTCTGTGAACCTGTGATTCTCCCCCTTTCCTGCTGTGGAGGAGGAAAGAGTGAGCAGCTGTCTGGGTTCAGCTGTCAGACGAGGTTGACTTACCACACTCCATCACTCAACTACATCGTTGCATTCAGAACAGCCTTTATTGCGTGACCAGCAGTAGCAATCTGGACCATGGTACACCATGGAGTTTGTGGTCATATAACAGTTAATCTGAGCAGGCGCAGGTCTGTGCTGTGCTGCACAAATCCCTTGCCCACAGGGGGAGATGGAGTTGTTTAGCCTGGAGAAAAGGAGGCTGAGGGGAGACATTGTCACTCTTCACAACTACCTGTAGAGATATAGGTTTCAGTTTCTTCTACCAAGTAACAAGCATTAGGACAAGAGCAAATGTCTTTAAATTGCCCCAGGGGAGGTTTAGATTGGATATTAGGAAAAAATTCTTCACTGAAAGGGTTGTCAAGCATTGGAAGAGGCTGCACAGGGAAGTAATTGAGTCACCATCCCTGGAGGTATTTAAAAGATGTGTAGATGTAAGTACCCTAGGTGCTTAGGGACATGATTTATTGGTGGGCTTGGCAGTGCTGAGTTAGTGGTTGGACTTAATGATCTTAAAGGGCTCTTCCAACCAAAATGATTCTTTGATTCTATAAGCTCAGAAGGCTGACTGTAATGGAGAAGCCTGCAGACAGCTCTCACTTGGCATCAGCGATGACACCCCTTGTGGGTCCCTGGTTATGTCTTAAAGTGAAGCAGTATGCTCTTATGCAAACAGCTTTTTGTTTGATGGTAGAAATGATTAGTAGAGGTGTTTTCTTCTTAGAAAATCTTATTAGACCTCTAAATGGTGGCGAACCTCTCCAGGGACAGGATCTATATTGTATGCCATGGTCCAATGGGAGGCCCATCTGATGCTGAACAAGTTGGAATTCCCAGCATCTGAAAGTACATAAGATTATCTACCTTTTTTTTTCCATCTTGCATTAGCTCTATTAAATGGTATTTAACAGAATATCATTGTGCTGGGTTAGCCTTGGCTATCGGCTAAATGCCCAAACAGCTGCTCTCTCGTTTTCTTCCTAGCAGGATGGGGAGAAATAATAGAGAAACAATAGGAAGAACAGGAGAAAGAATGTTCATGTGTTGGAGCAAAGGCAGGAAGATCAGTGACCAGTTACCATAACAGGAAAAAAAGACTCAGCTTGAGAAAATTTGTTTATTGCCTGTTAAAATGAAAATGTAGTTACTAATTCAGGTAGTGAGAAACAAAAAGACACATATTAAAGCAACACCTCTTTCCCCCTTTTTAAGACCTAACTTCACTCCCAAGTCCTCTCCTGTCATTTGGAATGGACAGAATAGAAAACCTCATGGGAAGCTTTGGATCTCTTGAGGGAAAAGGAGGCAGGTTAGTATCTACTTACAGTGATAAAGATGCACCAATTTTATTTGTACAGAATTTATAGGGAAATATCTACCAAGCAGAAGAGCATTTCACCAATTAAACTGCTTCTAGTGAGCAAAGAAAATCTTTAATTGACTCTTCTTACTATTATGTGGATTATTTACACTGTTCAACAGTTGTGTATTAACAAAGATGTAATTATGTCTCAGAATTGATTATTCATCTACACATCTTCCTTAGTTCTGCTCTAAAGGTAATATGGATTTTGAATGACCCTAAAGGCAATATGAACCCTTTGAATGGCTCAGAATGCTGTCCTCTCTAGACTGTACCACACAATGTGAAATTAAAATACAACTGAAGCAGAGATATATTAATAACTATTATTTGGTTCATGCACCAAACAAAATTAGTCAATAAAACTAGAAAAAGTATATTCACTTTGATATAAAATTAAATTCCTTTATTTTTTTCAGGAAAAGCTAAAATTAATAATGATGTCATATTAAATAATTGGTTAACTTTATGAATATTTTATTATCATCTACTACAAACTCAGATGAATTTCATAACAAAGGTTTGTTCAAATTTGAAAATTGTTTAGCTGGCAGTTCCCAGTGTGCTAAGTGGGAAGTTAGATGCCTCTTCTTGAATTAATATTTTTATGGTTAGTCAAAAAACATCTATATACACACAAAGGAAAAAATCAAGATGTTATCAATGTCATCAGTATAAACATGTTAGGTTTTTCTTTCTCCATGATGGTAAGCCCAAAGAGGTAAAAAGAGTGGTTCCAGTTTCTTCATTTGCTGGTATTTTACCAAAATGGTTTTGTTCAGTAACATTATAGTTAGCACATTATATCTGGCAGCTAGAAATATAGTTTGATTCATTACGGTTATTTGACTCATCAGTCAAAACTGTCGAGATCCATCTTTCTTCTTTCACAGGGCAGGAAAATGAAATGCTAGAAGTCTAAATTCTTGTTATAAAAGTGCTGGTATATATAAATTACCTTAGTGTCATATTCTAGCAGTTGAGATAATGCATCTGGTAATGTCCAGCTACATGAAATTACCCTTATGGATTATTATAGAGTTTAATAAGTTGTTGGATCCTTACTGTCCACAGAAGCTGTTAACTGTTTCATTCACTTAAACACGTAGATGTTATTCTAAAGACATTGTTTTTCCTCCATCCTACTCCCTTTTTCTTCCCTTGTTCCTTTCCACACAAGCTACGTGCAACAAGAGAGCCGTGAAGGCAGGAAGGAACTGATTAGGAATGCATAGTCACAGCTCCATCAGCTTTAGGGGCTACACCTGGCAAAGTCCAATAATTGAATTCACACACTAATACACTCGTATACTCTCATGCAGTGCTTCTAAAAAAGGGTGGTGACATTCCTGGCCCCAGAGCTTCCTGTTCGTATGGCATAGAAAGTCTTTCATTTCTCCTGAAGCACCATTCCAAGCAATGGTGTCCCTAAGAGCTTAATGGAAGGGGCAGGCCAGGATATAGCTGAATGACAGGGTTGTGTGAGCTCAAATCTCCAAGTTATTTAATGTTCAGCGTTTCAGCCTTCTTCATTGTTCTGAGTAGGTTCAGGCTCCAAGGCAACTTTCTGCAAAGTCCTATGTGTGCATTTGAATTTGCCTTTCACACCCAAGCTTCAAATTAAAATTAATGGTGCCATAAGAGTATAAATGCCCTGAGCTCTTCATGCTTCCCCTCACTGATCATCATTTACCATATATTGAGTGTGCTTTGCTATTCTTTTAAGCTTAGTGGCCCCTGTAAATGTATCTCCCTTTATGAGATCTGAGGTGCAAGGTTGTTTAGCTACTTAGTTATCTCCAAAGCTAGTAATAAATATATGACGTACAGTAAAGCTCGATATATACTGTGTTTGAGAATGACTCCATTACCTAACAACAATACACACAGACTCAGCAACCCAAACACACTTGCTTTCCTCTTCAGTGCCCTTGTGCTCTGTTTTTGCAATATCAGGCAATTAATGTAGACGTCCAAAATTACATTGACCTAATTTTTTGTTTGGAGTTTCATTTGTTTTCATGGTTTTTTTTTTTTTTTTTTAAGAGCATGTGAGAGGCTATATTTGTTCACACACATTAACCACAGCCCTTAACAAAGAATAATGAATAATTTCTTCCAAAAATTTAACTCTACCAGAGATTATGAAGTTTATCACTGCCCCCAAGTAACATTCTCTTTCTCTTGTAGGTCTCCTGCCTAGAATGCTCTTCAGGATTAGAACAAAGCAGCCTTTCATTAGTCCTTCTGAACATGTGATACAGAGCTGTGTAGAATTATGCATAAAGAGGAGTAAATTTCATACGCAGACTGGTGTACAACATAATTTTTTAAGACTCTTCCACCTACATCAGAACAATACCGAAGAGCTTTGAGAATTCCCATTTTGGTCTGAAAATGCAAGTTTCCTCATTTATCACCACTTCACAACATTAGTGTCTATCTTTGTCTCATTAAAAATCTGTTACAGAGGTACATAGTTTTAAAAAAAAAAACCTTAATAAAGAAATAAAACAAGATATAACATCATCTGATGGAAACTCAACAGTATACAAGAAAAAAAAGTCATTGTGTTTCACAGATTTTTTTAAGTCTTGAATTGCTCTTCTTACTTCTAAATTGTAAATTAACATATAATTATTGAGTCATAGCAGTCTGCTCTTGAGCCATGGCTGTCAAAGAGCAACATGTCTAATAGAAAATATGCCAGAAAAGCAGCTGAAGGAGAATGGGAAACTGAATTAGTTGTGTGTCAATGGTAATTCTTGAGCCACAATGGTGTGGAGTATTTGGGTAATTTAAACAAGAGAAATTATAGCTATTATAGGCTATTAACACTCAAAAAAAAGATGAACATAATGGAGAATACACGTGCTGTATGTTGATTCCACCTGTAACTTGAACCATTTCCCATGTGAACAGCTTTTGCCTGCATTGATGAGATTAACATCTGAAGCAGAGAGAATATGTAGCAAGAATATAGATTCAAAATTAATATGAATTTGAATGCGATGGTACTCTTAGGCTTTTCTTATTTATTTTCATCAACCCTTTGGATGACATAAAATGATCACAGAAAATCTGTGTTCATGGAAATGTTTGGATATTCACTGAAGGTGTGTGCAAAGGGTGTGTTCAGTAACAGGTATTTCACAAGGTACTGTCCTTTTAGTCATGTAAATGATACAATAAGGCTACACTGAAACAAGCCAAACTTACAGTCATTTCAGACACTTCAGACACAACGAGGGGTGTTGGGTGGGAGGGTGACCTAACTGTACTGTCTGAAAAAGACTGAATCACTACAATTTGACACATCTATATTAAATAATAGAATTATTTTTTATTTTAATATCACACTAACATACAGTTTTAAAGTATTTACATTTTAATTTGTGTGCTAGATGAATCTGATGGAGCTGAAACACTGAATAATTTGTAATTAGTGGTTGCCCAGTGGCAGTTCAGAATGAGAGCAATTTCCTCACCCTTGCCTTTCTGGTGACAATTAGAGCACAGTTGGTTTACTGTCAATTTTTTAAAGGATGCCTGAGAAGTAATAAAAAAGTTAAAAAGTAGAGCAGTACTAAGACATGTTTCCAAGAAAGCTTGTAGTTTGCAGAAAATCTGTGAGTTGCTTGGTGTAACACAGAGTTCTGGGGAAGAAATTAATCAGCCAAACAGCTTGGCTGTACAGATTTATAGGATACTTCTGAGTAATATGTGGTTTGTTCTCTTTTTCTTTGCTACCCATTATCTAACAGTGCTAAGTCTTCCTAATTAAAGAGATGATCCTTTAACTGTGAAATCTATATTCTATTATTTTCTCTATTTATTGTTAAAGCTGTTATTTTTAAACATGACTCCTGAGTTTCACTCCAGGTTGATTATTAGTTTTATCAAGGGAACTCTTGCAAAGCTTCTCTCCAAGATAAAATTAAATTACTTCTTTGGAGCAGGCTAAATAAGCTTTTCAACACAGAAGTAGATTGACATAAAACATTAACACAAATATTAATGTAAATATAAACAATAATAAAATTTTCTCTACATTTCAGTACTTAAAAGGGGCCTACAGGAGAGATGGGGAGAGCCTCTTTGTTAAGGAGTGGAGTGATAACACAAGGAGGTAACAGTTTTAAACTGAAAGAGGGGATATTTAGATTAGAGATTAGAAAGAAATTCTTTAGTCTGAGTGTGTTGGGACACTGGAATAGGTTGTCCAGAGAAGTTGTGGATGTCCCATTCCTAGAAGTGATCAAGACCAGGTTGGATGGGGCTTTGAAAAGCCTGGTCTAGTGGGAGGTGTCCCTGCCCATGGCAGGGATGTTGGACTAGATGATCTTTAAGGTCCCTTCCAACCCAAACCATTCTGTGATTCTCTGATTCTGATTTGACTGGCTTTCATGTGTGTTTTCAGGACGTAGACATTTCAAGCTTATGTTTTCAAATAGTTATGAATAAACTTCTGATTTCAAGACCTTTTCAGATCTTTCATGGTACAATTGCCTTGAACACACTGACACTAAACCTGTCCCTTCAGGGTACTAACTCACAATCAGGCAAATGTAGACTAATCACCATACCAGAAACCACAACATTTCCCAGAATTTCTGGAAGTGTGTTTCCTTTGATATTATTAAAGGAAATGAAACTTTGATTCCCCTACAAGTTAAGCTAATTCTAAAGAAGAAATAGCTGATGCCCAGCCGTTCTCTAAATCAAGGGCTTTCTCTGAGAACACTATGAGTTGCTTTATGACAGGACACTCCTTTGCTGAACGCAAGCCAGAGATTTCCTGGTTCTTCATTTCTCTTTCACTGTGTAGGTAGGCAGAAACTTGCAGGTTTGGTTAGGAGTTTAATTAGAAGTGAGCTTCACATGCCATCACAGAGATGCTGCCACCACCAACACTTCTCTCACTTATCAGGGATGCATAGCACAGCAGGTGAGTGAGAGAAACATGTGTGATCTTTTTTCATTGGAAAGGTGAAGGTAAAGGTCAGGCAATCCAGCGATGGTGTTTGTCATGGCTGGAAGTCAGAGCTATGGGAAGAGGAAATGTTAACTGACTTGACAATTTGCGTTTACTCAGTTCACTCATGAAGTGAACACAACACATTTCAACAGCACTTACCAGTCAGTCAGCCAGACAGGCCGTAAAAGGCACATCTCTTTTCCCTCCTGTTTGCACCAGTTATTTGATAAAATAATACTGAATAGTAAGATAAGGCAAAAATAGCCCTTGCAAGTAACCTCTGCTAGGCATTTTTGCAAGAAAACCCTTGATATTTTTAATTTAGAGCATGTGTTAAGATCCCTAGAATTAGATTGGAACTCCACAGCTGCAAGCTTGGAGAATAAGTTTCTCAAAGGAAATTTTTCTGCTAGTTGCAAGGTGGGAAGGGAAAATGTTCTCATTTGCTAAAATCTGTGCATTAACCTTTCTTATCCATGTATATAGCTCCACCTTATAACAAGGGCAGATACTATATATACTAACAAGGACTGAAGTTAAGACATATGGCACTTTTTTTATTGGGGGAAGACAGAATGAAAAAAATAATGCAATTCTTAATGAATTCTCTGTTTGTGTGATTCAACCGATGAACCAAAGATACAGTAACCTTGTTTATTTTCTTCAGGAATGTATTCTACTTAGTCACTTTTTTTTTTTTTTTCGCATTGGGCCAGCTTTTTTTCATGGAGCCATATTAAATCTCTTTCTTGCACGGGCCTTGGTTTCTTCCTTTCTTTTATGAAAAAATGTTCAGAAAGAGTCTTCTTGTGAAAAAAAACTGGGGCGGTGGGATGGGTTTGGGAGCAGCAAAATTCTCTTTCTTGTACCTCACCTGCTCCATTCTTTAGACTCACAATTTATTTCACTTCTGAAAAAGTCTACTAGACCAGTTCTGTTCTGTGCACCATTCCTTTTCTGAAGAGCACCATTTAGCCAGCTGCCACTTCTTTTATGTTCCTAGTCTTCTGACTAGTTTTGCTCTTATTTTATCCCATCCTGCACCTTAGCAGAGCTTAATGTGCCGTTCTGACTGAGGGGGTAATGACGAAGGTTTCCAGACTCAGAGCTGTTAGCCTATACTTTTGAGTACTCTTCTGCACTGCTCTGTGCAGTACAGTGCTGATGTCATCTCAAAAAAAATCTTTATTACAAAAAGATCAGACGCATTAAGTCTATTTTTATTTTCTTTTTCTTACTTTTTTCACTTTTTATCAAAAATTTACATTATATTCCTGAATGAATTGGTAGAGAAAGTTCTTCTTGCTTTTTTTTCTCACTGTAACTCCCACTGGGATTTATCTTTTGCTTATGAGCATCCCCTACTGTTCCTCTTAGAATGAGCTGCTCACCTAGATAGGATTTTGCACACAACAATAATACTCATTAATATTAATTCAATAATATTTATACATACTATAACAACAACAATGTAACATAATCCATCTAATAATAAATCCATTCTCCCCAATTCCATGAATATGGATCCAAATGCCAAAACTGTGAGAGCCAAACTCTTCAGAAGGAAATGAGAAAACTTTCAGCAAATGTGACCAATGCATTTTATATTAATCAGAAGTTCAACTCAGAAGCACAGGGAGTAAATCTTTCTGTAAGAAATCAATAAACAGTAATAGCTGTGCCTAGCAGGTTTATACTTTTACACTAGTTGCTGTAAGATTCTTTAAATAGCCTTAGTTGTATTTCTTCTATTAGTAGTACCTCACTCCCCAGATGGCTAAGATACTGCAAATCAAAACAAACTGCGTTCTTCTGGTGCTTTTGCTCTGTCAGCTGCCTACTTTGCAACACTTGCATATATATGCCAAATGTCTACCTAACACATATGAGAAATGCCAGGACAATACACTGAGATCTGCAATAAAATTTTCTTAATGGGACTAAAACCTGTACTCACAGTCTAAAAACAGATTTCATTAGGCAGCAGGGGCCTGTACATTCTTCACCTCAGGTTTGGATTTATAACACTGAAGATCCCTGACTTTAAATAGACTAGTGGAATAGACATAGAATAATGACTAAAGTTGTACCCTGTAGAATTTTAAGTCACTTCAATACTGACCAAGCAAGAATACTTTAAAACTTACTTCAGTTTCAGTTATGCTCTCACTGCCATACCAAAATTAACTTTAACTCCATAGGAATCAGCAGGTCATATTTAAACTTTTTTTTTCACTTGTAAGGTGAAAATAGCTAGACCTATATTGACTATTCTATAGTTGTATTATAGATGTGCATCACTTGAGTACTGAGATGCAGGTCGATTATTTAAAGAGATCGATTGATTCCAGTGCAGTGAATGTATTTATTAGAACACAGCAAAAATGTCTAGATGGCTCCCATTTTCACAATTCTTCTTGACCTGTCAAGTTGTTGTCTTCAGGAAGATCAAATGTTCATTGTTTCTCATACAGCTCAACATTGCCTCAACATTGAAGATATATGCTTCAGTCTAGATAATATCATCTCATCTCTTGTATCTCAGAGGTCTGATGGGCATAACAGCAATGAAAATCTGAGAACGAAACTGTCAAAACTGATTGAATTATCATGCCTCTGACCAAGTTACCAAAAACCAACTATGAAGATCAAGGTTACTTACATTTCAGTTGAATGAGAATATGTAAAGAACCCTTCCTTTTATGAAATTGGTTGAATAATTGATCAAAGGAAAGTTTAACTTGTATTTAGCCAAAGAAACGTGCAAGATGCTATATCACAAACCAGAGTTGCTGTCAACATTATTATCTTTCATTGTTGCTATTATTATACAATATATGCTTACATAGTATAGTGCTAGTTTCAGCCGTTAAGTTTTCATCTTCTATATTTTCTTCAGAATTTCTGTTATATAGATCATAGGGGAAAAAAAAGAATCAGGATCAAAGCAGCTGAAATGACTTGAAGTGTCTGTACCTCCAAACACAGTAATAATTTAAAGCGTCTTTCTGATGTGTTTAAAAGTAAAGCACTGGCATCAAATAGCCCAAAACATAATATTGAGGTTATCAAGATTTGAATTAAGATAGTAAGCTGTAAGCTTACTTGATTTCCTCTAATGCTTTGTTGTATAAAATAAAAATATTTTCAGTCACAGAGTGTCAAGCCTCGTGTTCATGTGCCCTACTTTAGGCATCTAAGAGCTTTATGTCTCAGTCATCTTGGAAACTCCATAATGAAGAGGAATCAGCATTCTCAGGTGATTCATGTGACCTATCTTAGACAACTATCTTAGGAAAGCAAGTATATCCTCAGAAGCTGTTCATTTCTCCTCACTGATTAACACATGGCTGTAGATGGATTGAATTAGAAAGTCTAAGATGGGTATTTGATAGGACTAAACAAATACTTTATGTATGCCATGTCGTGCTGTGGAATTTCAACCATTCTGTAAAATCATAGAAAGTTGGAAAGTATCTCTGAAGATGGCCTACTTCGGATGATAATGAGGCAAAAGTTCATCTGCTTCTCCTGCTTGGAGCATAACTTTTGACAGAATGTGATTGGTTCAGTTATGGTTTTGTGTAGTGAAGTCTTGAAAACCCTGAGGATAGGGGCTTCTGCCTTTCTCAAAGACCGTTTTCAAAGCTGAAGTACCCTCTTAATGAAGATTTTTTTCTGATCTGCATTCAGAACCTCCCAAGCTACTACTTGTGGCTGCTGAAGTATCTACAACCAGCACTACCAAGAAGAGTTTGATGCCAGCATGCTTGTAACTCCCCTTCAGTTAGCTTCAGGCTGCAATCAGAAAGTCAAGCCAATGTCAATGTACATCCAGCTCATCTGTTTTCTATATACTAATCAAATAGAGAACATTTCTACTTTCCTTTTTCTAAAACAGAAAAGAAAGATAAATCGGGAGCTTACAAGGAAAGAGTAGTAATGTCTTTCTTGTAGAATTCTACATTACAAAGATTTTGCTGGAACGGCTTTACTTGAAAATTTATGATTTTTCTGATTGAACACTTCAAACCACTTTGCAATTAAATATGTCTGTCTCAGAAGTGAGGGACAGTGCTGAAGTCTGAGTTAGTGAGTCAGTATCAGTTGGCTAAACTCGTCTATATGTTATACTCATTTTTTGCCACAGGATTTTAATCAAATTCCCAGTATCATGAGTCTATTCATGATAACTACTGCTGTTAATCACACTTCTGACATAAATATAGAAGACAAAGGAAGTTTTTTTCATCTCTCAATGATTGTGCTGCTTGCAAAGCAAGTAGTGTCGTTTTCCAGTCCAAAGTGTAGTATTTTCAACGAACCAAACACTGTTTGTTCTAACAGGAAAGAATTCTAACAATCTCCTCAAACTAGATTAAATCTTATAGTAGCTGTAGGTAGTTGTGTTTCTATAAGATTCCTGTCACATAGAAACATAAAAACAAGACCATTTAATAAGCAAATTAAAATATGTATGCCCCTGAAATATAAGTAGGTCTTATGAGCAATGTACATTTTACTCAAGGATAATTTTGAAAACACAGGTTAAATTTCATATGTCAATTGGATTTTCATTACACTAACAACCTTGTTTGCTCTTCATAAATGTCAGAACAGAACTCTTTTTGTCAGGAGTGTTCACAGAAAGAGAGGTTTTAATTTCCATCTTGATAAACAGAAGTTTATCAAGGTTTGAGAGGTAGGCCTGTGTGAACATCATGAGGTTCAAGTAAGAAAAGTGCGGGGTCCTGCACCTGGGACATGGCAATCCCAGGCACAAATACAGGTTGAGTGGAGTACGGCTGGAGAGCAGCCCTGAGGAGAAGAACTTGGGGGTATTGGTGGATGAGAAGCTCAACATGATCCAGCAATGTGCACTGGCAGCCCAGAAAGCCAACGGCATCCTGGGCGGCATCAAAAGAAGCCTGGCCAGCATGTCAAGGAGGGGTGATTCTACCCCTCACTCAGCTCTTGTGAGACCTCACCTGGAGTACTGTGTCCAGCTTTGGAGTCCTCAACACCGGAAGAACATGGACCTGTTGGAACCGGTCCAGTGGAGATCCACACAAATGACCAGACATCTGGAGTATGTCTCCTGTGAAGACAGGCTGAGAGAGCTGGAGTTGTTCAGCCTGGAGAAGAGAAGGCTCTGGGGAGACCTTATAAAGTCTTCCAGCCTTCCAGTACCTGAAGGGAACCTACAGGAGAGATGGGGAGGGACTTTTTATCAGGGAATGTAGTAATAGGATGAGGGGTAATAGTTTTAAACTGAAAGAGGGGAGATTTAGATTAGATACTAGAAATAAATTCTTTACTGTGAGGGTGGTGAGACACTGGAACAAATTGCCTGGGGAAGTTGTGAACACATCCCAGAAGTGTTCAAGACCAGGCTAGATGGGGCTTTGAGCAACCTGGTCTAGTGGGAAGTGTCCCTGCCCATGGCAGAGGGTGGTCTTTAAGGTCCCTTCCAACTCTAACCATTCTGTTATTCTATGATTACATGGTTTTTTAAATCTTTAGAGTCCAGAATTTTGAATATCTTACCCAGTCAAGTGGCAAAAATAATTCCACTTGATTTATTAGACTGATAACGAACAACTGGGAAAGCTAATAGGAAATTTAACACAATATTGAAGTAACTACATGTTTGTTTTTAAAAATTATATCCCTTTTGTATAACCATCTTTTCTAAAGAAACTATGTACTCTGCATGGCATTCCACAAGCATAGAATACATGAACTATTGTGCACTGTGATGGCATAGCTAAAATAAATGTTTATTTTTGACCAATCACACTGCTGCATCAACCAGTTCTCATTGTGACAGGTATTGCAACCGTCTAACATAATGCACACCATTGCCATAAGCTCAGGTGAGTTCTCATCAAAACAAGATAAAGAGAAAGTGTTTATGGCCTAGAAAACAAAAACTAAGTGAGCTGTTTGCCCAGTCTGGGAATAGGATCAAAATTCACAGCCCAGTCCTTTTGACTATGATTATTTATAGTTGGTAATGAAATGGACCATGAACTATTGTCTGGTCCCAAGGGTGAAGTAGCACACCACAGCTCTTACCCTCATGGCTCTACGCTCAAACCCCACCAAAACAACTTGGCCTCATGTTTACTAACTTTGGCAATTCTTCCTGGTAAGTCTTTCTTACAGAGTCAAAGGTGATATCTATGCGTCAGCACCTCATCTGCCACTTGAACACAAAAGACAAATAACATAGAAGGAAGCAGGTCTACTGTCAGAACCACGTGCAGCTGGTTCTGGGGAAAAAGGAAGTACACCCACACCTTTTTCCACTGATGTCCCTGAATATCCCATCCAGCTATGTGAAAGGAGGGAAAATTTTAGTCATTTTAGACTGCTACTTCAGCTTGCCAAGCACAGTCTGATTTTGAAAAAAAACAGAATTAATAATTAATGCTATCATGGCAGGTTGTATTACCTTTCCTTGTTAAGAATATGTCTTGGAGGTGGCAAAACAGGGATAAACCAAGATTTCCAAGTTCCAAGGTAATCCATACTTTGACAAGTAAATGCAGATTCTCTAGTCACAAAAGATAATTGGTCACTTGAATTAGCTTGAATTGAAAAACTGGAGGTTTTTACTGTAAAAGGAATGATACTCTAGTAAAGACTTTCAAGCAGGAAAGCAGGGAGCTGATGTACCTTTTCAGATAGGATTATATGATGATGTGGCCTGCTGAAACAAGGTTGGACTTCAGGATCAAAGAGATCTTTCCCAGACCCATTGTTCTTTTTCTCTGCTTTAAAAAATGCACTTTTATTTCACTGTAGAATAAATGTTCAATCCCCCCCTGCAGCATGAATACAGCCTTAAATAGTCAGAACAAAATTTTGTCTTTGATTCATCTTTCAGTATTACCCAGTTGCTTATGTTTTAAATTATATGTGAACAGTCTACCTCAAAAAGAATGCTACTATTTTATTTCTAAAGGCTATATTAGATATAATAAGCTAAATGCTATAGCTCTTATCATAAAACAGTAATACTTTGCATTAAGAGAAATAAATTTCTTCTTAGTGATGACAGCCTTTTTTCCTGAGATGATTTGCACACAGTGATTTCTTTTAGGGTGAGGAAGATGTTGTTAGCTGATGTAAGCTAACACAGCTGGATAAAAAAATACACACAATAATAGACAAAATTTCATTGTCACAGTGTGACTCATTCCATGCTGTATTTCCTCCTAGCAATATTCTAATTAAAGTCTGGAGTTTTAAAAGCATTTTTTGTTCTCAGTTGGCATAGCAGTGATAGACTCAGAACAGATTAACAAGACAAACACTATGGGTCTGGGAACATTTTGAGCTTGTATAAACTCATGTAGATGTAGCCCCTCATCTTACCCTCACTCTACAATCCTCAGCAGTCTCTTGCTCTCTCCCTTAAGCCAGCAAAAGCGCTTAGGGAGCCATGCAACAAACAGGAATGAAATAAATTAAATTTCCCCCCACTTCCTTGCCCATCCGCCTTTATTACTAGGTTATTTTTAACTTAGATCTCTTTCTGGCCTGCTTCAATGTCCTGCTACATGGTTACCAGTCTCAGCACTAATTATGGGAGAAAAAAGAAGAAATAAGCACCCACTTTTAAGCAGAGGGCCAGTCCACTTCTTTCAGTATCTGGATTAAAGACCTCAATGAATCACAATGTAAATGTTACAGAGGACATATCTGTAAAAATGTGCCACTGGAAATAAATAATATTTAATGTGAAACTCAATATTCTGCATCACAGAATCATTAAATTAATAACTAAGTTCACTGTTAAAATTAATTAAATGTTATTTTACACTCAAAATTCAAGAAATACTCATATGACATTCAAATCTTTGTCCAGAACATACTTCTCACAAATACTATTGATGTATTTCCCTGGGCAATGCAATTAATTTCCAAACTCAGGTTTCCGTGTGCTACTTAAAGAGTGTGACTACTCAGTGGAAGTCAGACAAGAGAATATTGTCTTCAGAGAGTGGTAGACTGTATCTACTCTGATACAATTTGCAGGTTTAGAGCTCAGCAGAAGGCTCTATACTGGTGTCCACCTTACATTTTGTGGTGTTTGACATTATTTTATTTCAAATTTTATTTAATTCTGTATTCACATTATGAAGCTTTTTTAAAGTTTTTGGGGTGTGTTTCCTGATACTGCTGCCCATTCACATGTCAGATCACCCCTCAAAGTTAATAGTAATTGTGGATTTAGTTGACATGTATAGTGAAAATGTCAATGCCAGGGTATTTTTAATATATAATGGCAGCTACAGATTTAGTCCCTTTCAGTATTAATTTCTGACAGTTATTGTCCCATTTAATTTGGGAGAGAATTTTAAAAGGAGAAGTTATCATCTGATGATTAAATGTTCCTTTTTTATCCCATTTGTATCAATTGTCAGTGCACAGAGGCATTACCATGATCAATTCAAATATATGAATAGTTGTGACAGCCATGAAAATATGTGAAAACTGTCTGACTAAAATAAAGCACTGATGAAATGCCTGTCCTGCTTTTTTTACAGACATCCACTGCTAAGGCAGGTTATAGGAACTTGCAATTTCCAGGACTGTGCAATGCTGGACTGTAGAATCATTAGGAAGTTCTGATCAATTAGAAAAACCTTTCTGTAGGAGCTTGGCATGGCAACCTTTTAAATTTTAGATGAGTCACATATGTCACTGAACTATTCTAAGCAACGAAGCTTAGAATTTTAATTTTGATTAATAAGGAGGAAGGTAGAAAAAGAAATACAGGCCAGTATAACAAAATCTTTTATTTACAAATCTGATACCAGGGTCTAATCGCACAATAATTATTTTAAAGCAATCAATAATATTTTTTTCATTGGGTGTTATTATTTTTTTTTAACGCTTACACAGCAAGAAGTGGAATGCCAATTCAAGTTTTCCATTTTCCAGGTAAACTAGAGGCAAACTCCAGGACTCCAGCAAACAGCAAGTGGACAGGACACCTGCCAAGACGCTTGCAGTGTCTCAGCACAGCTGACACCACCAGTGCCCTGAAGCAATCACCCTCTGCCCCGCCACGGCTGCCCTCCCTCCCTCGGAGACTTCTCCTCTCTTGCACTTGCGGAGACGGACGGGTTATATCCTGCAAGATCTCAGAGGCTGAAGCAAAGATTTTTACTGATTCAATTTGTCAGACCCTGCACCCTTACACAAAGCACCCTGATTGGTTCTGGAAACAACTCAGTCAAGTAAAAGACAACTTGTCTCAAAGTCCCCTTCAACAGAAACCTTGACTATACCTAGTCTTGTCTTCACTCTGATGTTGTTGACTTATTTGCCTTAGAAAGCTGCCAGCCTTTTATCTTCTTATCTTTGTCTTGCAGAAAGATTCACTTACACTTGCACAGCACCCTAAGTGAACTGCCACCGCAACACAAAAAATTGGTCAAATTTACAAAAGTGTCTCCTTAGAAAGGCATTAATACACACCCTTGATTTAAGGTATATGCCTCATTATCATGAATATCAAAGCACATATTTAAAGCTAAGCATGTGAAAAATTGTTAGGGGTGAACACAAAGGTGTGTTTAAAGGCATTTCTACAATTAGATTAATATTATTAATGTCTGAATAAGTAATATTATTAATGTCTAAATACACGTTTCTACAACTGAATAAAATGGGATTGTGAAATGGCCTTAAGCATTGACCCATGCAACCCTTGTCACACATACCGATCTTTGTTCATGGGCTGCCTTAGATAAAGTATTGCCAGCAAGTTGAGGGAGGTGATGGCTCTCCTCTACTCAGCACTGGTGAGGCCACAACTGGAGCATTGTGTCCACTTCAAGGCTCCCCAGTACAAGAGAGACGTGGAGCTGTGGCAGGAAGCCCAGCAAAGGGGCTTCTAAAATGATTAAGCATCTCTGCTCTGAGATTAGAGAGATGGAACTGTTGAGCATGGAGAAGTCTTGGGGGGATCTCATCAATGTGTATAAATATCTGAAGGGAGGGTGAAAAGAGGACAGGGCCAGGCTCTTTTCAGTGGTGCCCAGTGACAGGATAAAAGGTGATGGCCACAAAGGGAAACATGGGAGGATCTGTATGAACATCAGGAAACACTTTTTTACTGTGAGAGTGACCAGGCAATGAACAGGTTGACCTGTTCAGATATTCAAAAGGTGGGTAGACAGAGTTCTAGGTGTTCTAGGTCACCCTGCTTGGACAGAGGATTTGAACCAGGTGATCTCTGGAGATTCCTTCCAACCACAGCCATTCTGCAAGTCTGTGACCTTTTTCCTTCATTTATGCAGCAGTATGAGTGTTTAGTAGGTTGTCCTTTATGGGGAAGCTGACCTTGTTTACGAATTTTACTCTTCAAATAGTTAATAATGTGATCAAAACTATGAACCGCAAAACAAAAAGGTCAGTTGTGATTATTTGCAAATATGTATATGTTTGCATCCCTATCAGGCAATTTGTATCAGAAATTTCAGTCTGTGTTAACCAGCTATTGTAATATAAACATGAAACTCAATCCACCCCGGAGAAAATATTGGTTTCTTTGGTACTCAAAACTGCTCATTTGAAATATTTCTATAGGTATAAAATCCAGCAGTACCAAGTGGTCCTGTCATAGCAAATAAATTAAGGGGAAGGGGGGGGGGGGGGGGGGGGAGGGGGGGGGGGGGAGGGGGGAGGAGAAGGAGGCGGGGGGAATGTTGCATATTTTTTCTGAATTAAATTTATCTCTTTCCAAAATAGAACTGCAGTAAACATAATTACTTGGCTCAAGGTTAATTTGGGGATTATAACCAACTACATGGAACCAAAATAGTTTTCTTTACAACATGATGCCCAGCAAAACAGATTATTCAGGAACTTGTTTCCTAAATGAATATTTTCCAAGATCAAAAACTAATTTTTAATTTATTTTTTTTTAATATATACATAGGTGATCATTATTTTTTTGCTTGCTGGGTACCCTGCATAAAATTACTAAATTACTTCTGGTGCTTTGCCACTAAAATTTTTATATATTATTAAAATGATAAAGAATATATTAAATACTGTAAATTGAGCCTTTCCTATTGACATGGAATGCTTTAATTACATAAAACTGAAGAGTCCATTTCACATTGCTTCAAAGTAAATATTATAATAATTTAATTTAGTGCTTACCTTAGATAGGAGCAGGATATCACACCACCAATAGTAATTCACAGTAGACTAGGTTATAGTTTTGTCTGCTCTTCCATGCAGAAAGTAAGAATAACTACATTCAGTATTTTCCTTTTCCACTCAATTGTTTGGGTAAAGGAGTAGAGTCTCAGACCTCTGCTTACCATGGATTCCAGCTGTCAGGGCAGGTATGCCAAAGAGAAGCGTACTTCACTCTAAATTTAAAACATGGGTAGATTCCTTTCCTCTCCTTATTAATACCACTAGTTTGGAGCAACATGTGAACCGAGGACATGTGACAGCTAGATGTCCACATGCAGTTTTCTCATGGGCACTAAGGTGTAGTCAATGGAGCTCAAGTCATTGCAATCCATTTAATCTGGAAAGTGGTTTCAACTTTCTTCAAAATAGATAGGTAAGCTAAATCAATTATCAATTCAATTTTTAATTGAATCCCAGTAGGATTTGTAAGTGTTTCCAACCAAACATCACTTACATTTTCCTTTTCTCTGGATGCTCTCAATCTATCAATATAGTAAGACTTGTTTGATTCATTACTCAAGTCAAAGAATTTGCTAAAGTTACTGGAAAAGGTGGCTTGTTTAACATTTTGTACGTAGAAAACCAACCACAGTATTAAGGCAAGTCTGAAGACCATTTTAAAGAAAAGGAAGCTGCACTTTCAGTCACCTTTTTGTCAGTACAGATTCACAAGATTCACACCCTAATCGCCCCCTGAAAAAAGAAAAAAGGCTACACACACAATCTTTTGTTCATATACTTTAAATCATTCACACTATAAGGAAACTATGAAAGATCTCATTTCGTGTTATAAAGACTGACTTGACCCTTCATCCCCAGAACACAATTTATACAATGAATCCATTATAATTTCACATCTGGAAATCTGTAGATGACAGTTTTTCCAGTGCACAATAACCCATTATATTCTATCGTCTCTATATTGAGTGGATAAAACTTCTTATTTCTAATAAGTACCATGTTGTTGAGGGTCCAAGACATAGGTTAGAAAAACATTTTAGTCTTTGAATATAGCATTTTTCATCCCACTTCCTTACCCTGCCCCCTCTAAAAAAAAATTTAAGCAGCACCTAATGGTGTCTGTTTCCCAAATGTACATGGGATTTGCCATGTGCTTCAAAGTCTGTTTATCATTGGAATATGGGAAATATTGGAAAACAGTATCAAATCATTATTTGAATGCTACATAGTATCATAGACATGGTAGCCAAATCAAGACTATTTTTAGATATTTGCTTTCTTTTTCCTAGTATTCAAATATTCACATCCTTGTACATATTAGATTTATGTTACCTAGGTATCAGATTAGGTCATTGATATCAGATTATATATAGATGAAAGATATAGAAAGATACATTTTAGATGAGAAACAAATTTGACTATAGATGACCCAAACTACATGCATCATACAATTTTCCTTTTTTTTAATATAAATAACTTTAAAAAATTATACAGATATCTCTAATTTCTAAAAAAGGCTTCATTAAAAAAATCCTATTTTATATATCCCAAGGACTATGAATGATTTGCTTGGATTGATTTCAAGGATTTCTGAGCCAAAAAGGATGATAAAGTTTTAAGTCCATTTCCTACTCTACAACACACCAATAACCAGTGATGTAGATTTTCATTAAGTAACTAGTTTAAAAATCCTATGCTTTGAAAAAAGTCATTAAGAAGAACAAAACATTTTAAAATATTTTTAGTTTGTATTTCTCATATATTTATTTTAGTTGTATGCTGTAGTACTAGGACTGTGCTAGCAAGCTCTTTTTAAAGTATGGTAGTTTGAAACATTCACATATTTCGGTGGAAGGAGCGATTTGATATAGTAGAAGATTTGATTGAACTTGTTACTAATTGCACTGATGCATTCTTTAAATTCTACTCACTTTACCCAGGATTCTAGAAAATTTATTTCCAAATCTTTTAAAAAAAGTTTTGCTTGTAAATTTAACTCACACCAAAAATTTAAATATTATATTATGAAACAATATACAGTCATTATGCCAAACCTTAGAATATACATTTTTATTTATATGCATAATGCAGGATATCAATTTTATTGACGTTGACTTAAAATTGATTCTTGTAGTGGCCATTGAATACTAGAGTTTAATAATGGTTTTTAATGACATTTTCAGTAGATAAACCTCTCGGAGATACTATTTTGTTCTTATTAACCTGCTGACAAAATCAGTGTTAATTGAGCAAATGTGACTTTGATTCTGGGATGTTATTATCCCTAGAAATTGGGCAAAAGAGATTTTTTTTTCATTTGTCACTCGTGGTATTCATTGCAACTCTCTTTCTACATAGCCTTAGTCCCTTAGCACAATTTCATTACTTTCCATTGACATAATTGTTTTTAGCTGATAGAAGTTTGATGAGTCTCTTGCAGGAACTTCACTTAAATAACCTCTAAATAATATGAACATACCAGTCAAAGTACTTGAGATTGTTTTTAAATCTTTTAGCTTTAGCTTTTACCTTTTATCTGACTGCAGAACAATGTCATAAATTTAAAAAACCAGTGATTCCTCAAGCAGATAAGGGGACAGGTGTGATAGGTCTTTATATGTAAGTTACACCTTGATGCCTAGTGATTAGTAAACTATTATAGAGATTCTGAGTTTGTGATAACTTCTATATAAAAATAACAACATTGACTTTACAGGTAAGGTTCATGTCCTTTGACTAGCCACATCTTGAATTAAAGTTTAACCTGTGTACTATAAACCACAGTCCAACATTTTTACATACTTTTCCCAGCTCTGCCATATGCAATTGTTTCATTGGAATGCACTGACCTAAAAAACTATTAACAGTATTTACCCACAATGAGATTTGCCTGTTCCTCTTCAAAATATGAAACACTCTATTTAGTTTCAACACATTTGGTAGCTTATGAGACTTCTTAGAAGCCAATTGCAGTGGTAGCTGTTGAGATGAGATGCTAGATAAGGCTAACTGAAGATGAACGATTAGTTCCTTTCCAGTTTGTTGATCATCAAATACTATTTATTAAATTTTTAAAACCAACATTTCTATAATCAAAGTATAATGGATTTTGTAAATATTATGCAGAAATGTTACAAGCTATACTTTAAGGAACATCATAAAAATAGGCACATCTGTTCAGAATGGTCACCCATTTATTTATACAAACTTGATCTCTAGAATGAAAGTACTTGTAAGTCTTTGAGGATCAAATAGTTCCAAATTTTACTCCACATATTTTAATTAAATTTAAAACCAGGAATTTTGCATTTTCTTGTAAAGGAACTTGTGTCATAGAGCTCCTTGTGCAAAATGAAGACTTGAAATGCAGAAGAAAAACTGGATCTTCACCTTCCGAAATGCGAAGATGTCAGGACATGGAGCCACTACTCAAAACACATTTCTTTATGAAAAGGCTTAGACTGGGCTGCTAGTCACTTTTGATTCAAATTGTGTCATACAATCACATGTTTTTGCAACACTGGAGCTTCAAAATGATTCCCAAATATCTTGATACACATCAAGAGGCTTTCCTGGTTACTGCTAGTGGTTTGAAGATACTTTTATCACCAATTCACAGAACAAGGTTATGCATTTTACGTAGATGTATGTGTTGCTGCATGTGAAATGAGCTAGATAGCATGATGAATTAGGAATTCAGAGTCCAGCCTCATTTTCATTAATGTACAGGGAAAAGGCATGGCTGCCTGAGATTTGTATTCTGTGAAACAGCAAAGACAACTCCTGACAAATCAGATTTCTGTCCGATTCCTCTACATGAGCAGTGATTGCTACTGAGACTAAAGAAACACTCTGACACTGGATGGTGTAAAAATATCCATGAAGAGGGTACAGCTGTAACTGAAGCATACACAAGATTGATTGGCTACTATTAGTCTGTGATACCAGAAAATCTCTATTGGGCTCTCATTTTAACAGGTAAAAATTTAGCAAGGAGTCATACCTCAGTTAAGTGATGCAGTATCACTCTAGAGGTGTATTACTGTAAGCATACACAAATATCAAATACATAATGAAAGGGAGGTAATTATATAAATTACATCTTGTTTTAAAAAAAAAGCTAATTTCCCTGCTGTTTGCACAATTTTCTTTAAATTGGATATGAGAAATAAGACTGATGAATTTCAATTGCAAAGAAGAAATACATTTTTATTATATTTTTTAAATCAATATTATTGAGAAGTAAAATTGAGGTCATTAGAAAACAGCAGAGTAATAGAGGGAGCATATAAAGAAAAGTATATCAACAATAAAATCAAAGTAGTTCTCAAATAATTTGAACTCTGTTAACTACCTGATAAGAGATTTTTTTTTCTGATAATTAATTTCTGGCTATGAAGATGTTCAACTGTACAGAGCATTAAGTGCTTCAAAGTTCAAAGGCAAGTGGTAGGGCACAGGATGCAAATCAATCCGAGTCATAGAGTTAACTCCTGATATCAGACAGAAAAATTAAAGTCACCCTTAAAAAAAAAACAGGTCAAGGTGGAAGCAAAAAGATTTTTTTATTTACTAAATTCAAAATATACAGCTTACAAAGAATTATCAAGAGAAATACACACAACTTAAACGACAGAACTACCCATCACTCTTGAATTTATAGTGATTTAAGTTAAAATAATTCAGTGCACAAATTAAAACACATCTATTCAGGGCACCTGAACTGGTATTTATTAGTTTATACATTTAACTATTACATCACTACTGCCAACTCACTATTTTGTGATGCAGCTATTTTGAATATGTGTTTACTGAGTTAAAGAGATGGCAGTAGATTTTAGCTTCAAAGCTGAACTGTCAGTGGTTTGGGTGTTTGTGTGAAAACACAAAATATGTTTAATGCTTTTAAGCTACACAGAGAATCATGGAATCATTAGGTTAGAAAAGACCCTTAAGATGTTGAATATGTCAAAGAGTAAATACAATTTTTTGTCCAAGCAGGGTGTCTAGTAACTACTAACAGTCATACAGACAGTAGGAAATGAAAATTTGGGGAAAAAACTAATTCTAAAATAATAAAAATAAATGTTTAGGACTTGTTACCTGTTCTCCAGTAACATATTACTTATTGCATTTCAGTCTAAAAAGTTTCATTCTGCCTCCAGAAAGAATCTTCCTGCTTCTTTTTCTTCAGTACGTGATCTGACTTTATATGGAGAAAAAAAAAAGCCAACCAAAACCAAAAATAAAAATAAGGTGATAGTAGGCCCTTATGTTCACTCCATGATTTCCAAGGTGCCTTGAGGCCTTCCTGCTTCTGATGAAATTTTTCAGGTTCTCCAGGATCAATGACAGAACTGAATGCTTTGACTTGACTCAATATGGCTTTCATTTCATTTTCTTCAAACAGTACAGATACTTCTGATAAACTGTCCTCAGGACATGTGACTCACTATGTAGATTTATATTTTCTAAATAGGAATTACTAAGATGCAGCACTACCTGAGGAACTCTTGTGATTACATTACCACTACTTCTTCACATGGAAAATTATATCAGTTTTGAACATTTCATTGCAAGCTAGACAAAGCAGAAGTACCTTCCAGCATTTTCCAGCACCTCACAGTTTCAAAGTGTTAGTGTACTGTATTTATGAAATGTACCAAACCTGTTGATCCATGAATTGTCTCATAGAATGGATTTTTTCATATATGAATGTCTGGAACTAATCAAATGTCCTCAAACCAATAAGTAGATTTTACCAAATGTATTTATTATCCTGTGTTTGTCAACAAAAAATAGAGTGATAATATTTTAAAAAACATCCGTTGGTGCTCCAAAAGCCAAAACAAACTTTTCCCTTATTATTATCCCGGGCAGCAAATATGTGGGGAAAAAATATACATGGAACCTGATTCTGCAGTGCTGTCACCCCATTGGCTTTGGTGGAGAAGCTGGGTTCTACAGCAAGGTGAAGAAGGATTAGGTCTTTATGACTACACAGTTTTTAGCAGATGCCATTGCCATAGCCAAATGATGTATTTACTATTTTTCATAATTTTAAGGACAGCAACGATCATATAAAATATTATTTTTAATCCTTTAATATTACTTTTTAAATTCAATCATATGATATAGAGGAATTCTTTACATTTTATCATTATTGCCCAGCCTTACTTAGAGGTTCCGGGGAATAAAGAACACTGAAAACAGATGGCTGGATTTACAAAGTTTTACCTTTTGCAGTAAAATGAGGCTCTGTGCAGATGGACCTGTAGATATCAGTGCCAGTATTGTACCTTATCCATATGGACTGTGAGATTTATGGCAGAAGTAATTATTTTCAAATTCATCCTTGAATACAAGCTAATGCCTCCCAGTTGCTATGCCTCTATTCTTTCTGCTTTCTGGTATTAGAGAAGAGGAAATAATGTAGAATAAATATTAAAGCGTTTCCATGGCAAGTCACACACAATACATTAACTTGTGCTTTAAGATCTTTACGAAAGGACTCAATTTCTCTGATCATTACACTCGAGCATGGCAACATAAAGCATGCATTGTGGCAGCTCAGTGTTTTCACACCAGAGGACTTGGGTTCCTGTAGATAAAGATTTATGTGAGTATTCAGAGCTAAGAGGCAAGAGGTGGTGAGTTGATGGCATTGTCTAGGGCAGGAAAAAGCTGACATGGCACCTTTAAGAACTGAAGTGCATGTTCATCACAGTGCTGTTGTCCGGGACTTCTCATACTTACTGGTATAGTGGGACTACCCTTTCTTACTACATCTTGTGCCCTGCTATCAGTCATCTACAGGTCCTGCAGCAGGTAAGGTGGAGACCCCTGGTGTAAGAACCACAGGATGGGCTATTCTCACCACTCAGATGAAAGAATTCTCCAGGAGTCCCCTTAAAGGCTGAGAAAAGTGTTGGGAGGAGGTCTCTATTGAGAAGGACTCAATAGAGTGGAGGTACAAATACAAAGACTAAACACAGCACTAGCAGGACAAATTTGTAGCAAAGGCTCTTCTATGGCTTCTCACCACTATTTGCACATGAGAGTATCTACATTTCAGCATCAATGAGCACAAATTGTGAACAGCCATGGAAAAATAAATATGGAAATACATTTTCTTACATATTCACAAACACAAAAGTAAACATGTCCATTCCTAGATGTTGTTATATTACTCTTTTAATATGAGTATGATTTAAAGTGTTGATGCTTTCATTTACACAAGGTTTGCGGGTTCTACTGTATCTGATGTGTACAGAGTCATAAATAAGACCTGATGATCTTTACAGGAAAAAAATCAGGAATGATAATCTTTGCCTTTTAAATTTTCCATTGTTATTCAAACATTCCGATTTTCCCTACTTTCTTCTTCGGTTATGTTTATGAAGTTTTTATTGATTGTACACAATATTGGGGTATTCTCTAATGCTAAATGATTCAGGACTGTAGAGCACCATCAGAAACCAAAAGATTTAACTAATTGCTATTTGTAAAGAGGTTTGAGAGCTTCTGACGAAAACTACTAAAAAAAAATATTCTTATAATGAGTTACTAAAAAGCAATCTTTATTATTGTTTAATATCTCAATTTCCATAAACTAGATCACATTTATAATACGTTTTTAGATTTTATTTCTTTTGTCTCCGGGAGTGACAAAAATCCCACAAACACTAAAAAAAGTACATAAAAATAACACCTGAATAACTTAACAAAAAATATCTGAGACAACAAAACAATATAGAACAATTCAAAGTCTCCTAAACAGAATCAAACGGAGTATTTCAGACTGAGTATAGTAGCAAATGTCTCTTTTGGAATACTTGCCAAGGGAAATTCATTTTGAGGCATTTCTTTCAAAAATTATGGTAAAAATTCACTGATTGTATGTATGATTTTTTTTTTCCTCTAGCAAAATAAATAATTTTATGTTTAAAAATAAGTTTTGCTTTCTACTGAGCTAATATTGTCCTTGGCTACCGCAGGCATGATTTGCTTAAGCTGAAAGGAAGTAAGAGTTGTGAAGTTGTTCATATATGATGAATGAGAGCGTAATGTAAAACAAAAACTACATGTAAAGCGTGTAAAAATATAAAACTACACCAAAACAAGCAACAGAACATTGCTCAGCTTACAGCCTAAATCTATATTACATCCTTGATTATTTACTCAGAATGTCTTTGTGCAATGTGTCCCTCAGAGCCCCAAGACCTTCTGGTTAAACATGTATTTAAATGCCACTAAAACTGTAAAAATAATTATCTTATAAGAAAGTCACAAGGGAACAGAGTAAGCATGATGATATTAACTGATGAATGCATGCAGTGCAATTAATAATTTTAAGAAGTGGAAGTACCACTCAACTTTGGAACTTGCGTATCTGCATGTGAAGTATTTAGCAATTTAGAAACTACAGGTAAGAAGGACTGTTTTCAGTTTCACTGTTAGGTTTAAAAGTTTCACTTATATAGTTACAGAGTAGCTATCAAAAAGTCTGTCAGCCTGATTATGCAAGAAAGCCAGTTTCATAAAAAGCTACAGATGAATGATGGTATTCCTCAAAGCTATTATTCTTCAGACACTTGAAAATATCAATATAATTCCCTTTGCTCTAGTCAGTTTTTCTTCTGAAGATTAAAAATCAGCTCAATTTATGCAGAAAAGAAATAGCAAAATTTCATGGTCTTCATTTTGGCACAGTGAAGGCCCTATAGCATTTTGGGTACATTACAATGTCTATTCAACTGCATCACATTTGTGCTGTGCTTCAGGAAAAATAAACCACCCTCCAAGCCCTAAGGACAAAGCTATTTACAGACAACTAGAAGCCAATGTACTTTAGCACTGACGGCTAAAACAGCTCAAACAAATAGGGAACAAATCTTCAACACTGCTATATAGTGTTCTGTGAGGGAGAATAGCAACCAACGTGGATGGATTCTGACATAAGGACATATGAATGGTATCAGGGAATATCCATTATAAAGAAAGCAGTGCCTTGTGAGTCACAGAGGGGAGGAATGTAGAGCAAGGCAGACAAATGGAAACGAACACTTGTTTCAGTACGAACTTTGTAGCTTACTTCAACTTCCACAAAAATAAATGGATACATTGCCTGCTCTGCATATGCTGCAGTTTGTGGTAACTTGTGTTAGTACATTTAATATCTTAGAGAAAGACAATGTTCTAGTAAAGATGTGTCTGAAATTACTTTCTTTATATTTTGTATGCACAAAGTACCCTTTGTGAAATAACATGAGGAGAGCAAGATAGCAAAAGTATAAAAACACAGTGTTAGCTTACTGTTATACATTCCATTTTCAATGAGATTTTGAAAAGAATATTGGAGGGAAATGAGCAGTGGTAACCACTGTCATTCGGGTAGCTTGTTCACAATATGCAGTTTAGAGTCTCAAAATTGCAATACTTCAGATTTCTCATACTTTTTTAAAAAAAAAAAAAGAAGTTTTATGGCCACTGATGTTGAAAGCGCTGATTTTAAAGAAGAAGATTTTAAACATTGAGAGGTTTATGTGTGCATCTTTATTCTTCTCTGCATATTTGATTACTAGTCATAGTTTTGTTCATACAAATGCCTTCACTTTTCAAATAGCCTGCCTGAAAAGGCTGTACAAGGTGTAGCTATTGTGAAATGACTGACTGCATTTGATAGATTTTATGATCCTTTTTGGCAGTTCCTTTCCTAGACTGGGTTGAAGTCTTTAGGTTATTAATTCCTTGTGAAGGCTTCCACTGTACTTGGGAAGAGCATTTGATTTCAATAACTATTAAGGTGGTATTTAATCCATCAGTATATGCATACCTGGAGTTTACTATTATTTGCCTCTTGCCTCACGGTTGCTGACATTTCTCCTGCCCTTAGGGCCAGGACTGGATGGCTATAGCCATTCCAAGTACAACCTCAAGCATCTAACCACACTGGGTATGGAACAATACTCCAGAACACTTCTCTGTAACCAAACTCACCCAGCTGTAGCAACCTCTGGTAGACTAATCTGAAACACAACAGTGCGGAGGAGATTTCTCTCCACCATCCTTCAAGCCTACAGTTCACAAAATGCCACAGCTTGTTTAGTACTGCGTCACCAGCCTTCCCTTTAAAGGAAGGTCTTCCACAGGTTTCTGTAGAGCAAAGCCAGTTCCACAGGAGCACGGCCGGATTTCGTCTCTGCCAGCAGACCCCGCATTTGAGAGTGAGCCAGCAGCCTAGGTTGGCTGCACACTATGGAAAAGCAATGGGATACACTTAGAAATAAATGTTTCAGCCGCAACTCTTTTCACCAGCAAAGAACAGCTTTGGTCTGGCTAAAATGTTTATCAAACTTGTGTTGACCTCACTGAGGTAGTTGTTTCAGCAGAGCAAAACACTTGAAGTAATTATGAAAAATTGTTTTGCTCTGGCATTTAACTAACATTTTAATTGATACTTCAGTGATGCAAAATTAATTTCAAATTAATTGATAAATATTTTTAAAAGTAAAATATGGAAATTGTATCATTCTGGCTAAAAGATATGTTTCAGTAGGAAACAACATTCTTTTCTTTATCAAGTGTTCATACAAATATTTATATGCGGTAGAGATGGTTGCAAAATGAGGGAATAGCCCCTAAAAATGCAAATGTGAAACAAAACTTACAAGCCACTATGAAATGCAGTGCCAGCAGACTGTACATTTATGGTTGCGATAATTTGTCTTCTTCATGACATGCGCTTCCTCTCTGGATTACTTTTTCCATAAGACACTGCTGCCTTGTCATGGCGAATGCAGTGGTAGAAAATACAGGTCCTAATCAGTTGCTTCTCACATTTTGATCTGAGTTAGTGCTCTGGAGTCATAATTCTACTAAGGTGAATTATTGTTTTCCCCACAAAATAAGTAGTAAATTTATATGTAATGTTTCAAGAATACAAAAAAAAAACCTACCTATTGGCAATCTAGGCTTCATTAATTTTTAAAAATGAAGAAAGAAGGAAATAGGAAAGCCCACTTTCTGATATATTGAGGAGGGCAGTAAAAAATGCCCAAATATTTTTTTCCCATAATTTTGAACTATAACTTTTGTGGATTTTTATTCATAACTAAACTAATTCTTAGAGTGTCATTTGTAAAATAATTAAACTTTTTTTTATAAAAAGGCAAAAATACTTGCATTTTTTTTTCTCAAATGTTTTTTTATACAGACTTTTATACTAAACCAGTGGTTTTGTTTCATTTTCATTTTTTTCCCATATAGTAAGCTAACAAAATAGGAATATTCAACCTACTTGTAAGAGATTTTATTGCAATATTTGTAATAAAATCAAACTGTTCATGAGTTTTTAGTTATTGCTTTAGCTCATCTGAAAGCTTAGCTGTTCAAAATAAAAAAGGAGCATTTTGATTCTTAAAATACAGAGAAATGTATAATAAAGCTTTTGTGTACAAATCCTGAGTGTTTTAGAATAAACAGAACTCATTTTTTCCTTTGATTAGAAAGGTCCTTAACACATACAAAATTAACATATCAGTGCTACATCTACTACCTATCTGTCAGCCTCACTTCTGTGCCTGGGAAGATCATGGAACAGATCCTTCTAGATGCCATGCTTGGGCACATGGAGGGCAGGGAGATGATTCAGGACAGCCAGCATGGCTTTACTAGGGGCAGGTCCTGCCTGACCAACCTAGTGGCCTTCTATGATAGAGTGACTATGTCACAAATAAAGGCCGACCTATGGATGTGATCTATTTGGATTTCTGTAAGGCCTTTTTGACATGGTTCCCCACAACATCCTGCTAGCCAACTCAGAGGGATATGGATTTGATGGGTGAACTGTTGAGTGGATAAGGAATTGGCTGGATGGAGACCAGTGACAAGTAGTATCCCTCAAGAGTCCATGCTGGGACAGGTACTGTTTAACATTTTTATCAACAATATAGACAGAGGGACTGAGTGCACCATCAGCAAGTTTGCATATGACACCAAGCTGTGTGTCGATACACCAGAGGGATGGGATGTCATCCCGAGGGACCTGGACAGGCTGGAGAGGTGGGCCCAGGTGAACCTCATGAGGTCCAACAAGAGCAAGTGCAGGGTTCTATACCTGGGCCAGAACAACCCTTGGTATCAATACAGACTAGAGGATGAGGTGCCTGAGGTATTAGAAAACAGTCCTGAGGAAAGGGACTTGGGGATGCTGATGGATGAGAAACTGGACATGAGCAGGCAATGTGCACTTGCAGCCCAGAAAACCATGCACCCTGGGCTGCATGAAAAGATGCATTGCTAGCAGATCCAGAGACGTGATTCTGCCACTTTGCTCTGGTGAGAACTCACCTGGAGTACTGTTTGCAGGTCTGGAACCTCAATATAGGAAGGACATGGACACAATGGATCAGGTCCAGAGGAGGGCCATGAAAATGATCAGAGGGTTGAAGCAGCTCTGCTCCGAGGACAGGCTGAGGGAGCTGGGGTTGTTTAGCCTGGAGAAGAGGAGGCTCTAGGGAGACCCAATTGCAGTTTTTCACTACCTGAAGGGGACCTACAGGAAGGCTGGGGAGAGTCTTTTTACGAAGGCCTGCAGTGACAGGATGAGGGGCAATGGCTTTAAGCTGGAGAAGAGCAGATTTAGATTGGATATTAGGAACAAGTTCTTTACTATGAGAGTGATGGAGCACTGGAACAGGTTGCCCAGGGAGGTGGTTGAGGCCCCTTCCTTGGAGATGCATTAAAAATAATGCAATGATTATTTCCTATCTCAAGTGTTCACTAAAAACATTCTGAAAATGTTTCTTAGTGGAATTTCATTAATTGGATAATGCAGAAAACCTGATCAAGGCTTCTGCGTCCTATTAACATTTAACTGGAATATACTGAGTTTGGAAGGAGAGGAGGCATAAATCAACTAAGATCCATCTGTGACTGTAAAAAAAGAGGGCTCTCTCCTCACTACTGTATGAAACTTGATAGGTACAGTTTTATCAGAATATCAGATTCTGGAGTTGATCATGGCAGCAATTTCAGAATTATTATAATTATTAAAAATTATATCAGCAAACATGTAAGCTGAAAAATGTTTTATTTTGTGAGAAACTGAGCTGTTGGGTTTATTACTTGTTCTTCTTGTTAGGAAACAAGCTTTTAAAGCTCCTTGCAGTGTTAATTGTGCATTTCTTTCCTGTCTTGCAGAGAATGACATAAAATCACTGATGTGTTTGTTTTAGTTTCCAAAAGCTAATGTAAAGGAATAAAACCTACTTAGCATGAAGTCAATCCTGCTTACTGTAAAACACATTGTTAAAACTTTATGATACATTCCTTTTGCATAAGAACAAAAAAGTGAGGGGAAGATAAGGAAGAAAACAAGATCCATTTAAAAAGAAATAAAATTTATATTTTTTATGAAATGCTAGCCCACAGTAAACTAGGAGGGAATATAAGCTTTGAACTAGCTCTTAATGCTGAGATAGCACAAATAGATTTCTAGTTCCACTCAAACAAAAGAGATTACTGATTGACAGTGTATACCAGTACACAGTTGAAAGAGTTAAAACAGGCTAAAAATTACAAAATTATTTATCTTTGTGTGGAAGAGACTGGGGAAAAAGAAATCTATTGGTCATATGATACCTAAGTCATAATGCAGGGAATTAAATACATTTCCTTATTAGTAGTGGTCTCCCACCCTTACAATGTGGAAAATTTGGACACAAAAACCCCAGGCAACGCTACAGGCTCTGGGAAGAGTGGCTGAAAATCTGCCAAGAAGAAAAGGACCTGCGGGTGTTGGTTGACAGCCAGCTTAACATGAGCCAGTAGTGTATCCAGGTGGCCAAGAAGGCCAACAGCATACTGGCATGTATCAGGAATAGCATGGCCAACAGGAGTAGGGAAGAATACAGTGCCTCTGTATTAGGCACTGGTGAGGCCTCACCTTGAATACTAGTATGTAGTATGTACTACACCTTGTATATATACACATATACTACACCTTGAATTCAGTTCTCAGCCCCTCACTACAGAAAGGACATTGAGTCACTGGGGCATGTCCAGAGGATAAATTGGTGAGGGGTCTAGATAGCAAGTCTTAATGCTCTCAGAGGAGAGGCTGAGGGAACTGGGCATATTTAGCTTGGAGAAGAGGAGGCTGAAGGGGGAGCTCATTGCCCTCTACAACTACCTGAAAGAAGGTTGTAGAGGTGGGTGCTGGCCTCTTCTCCCAAATGAATAATGACAAGACCAGAGGAAATAGTCTAAAGTTGTGGCAGGGAAGGTTTAGATTAGATATTAAGAAGAATTACTTTACTGAGAGAGTGGTCAGGCTCTGGAACAGCCTGCCCAGGGAGGTGGTGGAGTCACCATCCCTGGAGGTATTTAAGAAATGTGTAGACATGGCTGTTCAGGGCATGCTCTAGTGCCCAAGATTGTTGTGTTTTGTCTGTCTGTGGATGTGTGTGGTCTGTGTGTGTGTGGTTTTGGGGGGTTTTTTTGTTTGTTTTGGTTTGGGGTTTTTTTTGTGGTTGGACTCGATGATCTCAAAGGTCCCTTCCAACCATGAATATTCTGTGATTCTGTGAAAAGCAAAAGTATGTGTGTATGGTGAAGGTCAATGCTAGTAATAGCAAATACCTGCTGAAAGGGCCTTTTAACAAAGCTTTTGCTTGTAGACATTTGCTTTATAGTTCAAGATACTGTGTTTCCATATCTGAAAAATATCACAATTGTAATTGTGAGGTCTAGATACATCTCGTATGCAACTAGCCCTGTAAACAAGAATCATAAGGAGCTTTGACAAACTTGCTCCTATTCTAGGCTTTTCATAATCCAAGTCCTTATACCCTAAACGCAGTCACCAACCACTGCTGGCTTGTTTTCCCCCCAAAGGGTGAGACAAAAGCAAAGTCATAAACTTGGCCTCACTGTTCTCTTCATTCTCATGTAGTCTTTGCCAGACTATTGCCTTTGCCAGAGAGAGGATTGCTTTTGCCACTCTAAGTAGAGAACTAAATCATGTAACAAGTATCTACTTGGGAGGAGCTATTGCCTCTTTCATCTTCTCTGCATACTGAGTTATTACAGAATGCTGGGAGTTATTGCTTTTTGGTTTGGTTTTACGTCTGTTTTAATACTCCTGCTGTGCATCTACCAGAGAGGAAACAAGACCAAAGGGACACACACCAGGAATTCATTCTGCAGGCTTAAAACAACCCTGGGAACCTTCTGCCTGTGTCATTGTGGTGGGTTGACCTTGTCTAGCCGCCAGGTGCCCACCAAGATGCTTTATCACTCTCCTTTGATCTACAAGACAGTGTCAGAAATTATGGCACAAAGTTTGTGGGTCAAGATAAGGGCAAGAATATTACTTACTTACTTGCCAATTACCATCATGGGCAAAACAGACTTGACTTGGGGAAAATCAATTTATCTTATTGCCAAATAATCAAGGTGATGAGAAATAAGAACAAAACTAAAAAAGACCTTATCTCCACACATCCTTATTCCCAAGCTCAGTATCACTCCCAACTCTTCTATCTCTTTCCCTCCCTGAGCAGCACAAACCGATGAGGATGTGAGTTGCAGTTAGTTCACAATGCTTCATCTCTGCCACACCTTCCCCCTCACGCTCTTCCTCTCCTTCAGTGTGGGGTCCCTCTCATAAGATACTGTTCCCCACAAACTTCTGCAATGTGAGTCCTCCCCACAGGATGCAGTTCTTCACAAACTGCTCCAGCATGGGTCCTTTCCACATGGTTCAGTCCTTCAGAAACAGCCAGATCCAACATGGGTCCCCCACACGGTCAAAGGTCCTGCCAGAAAACCTGTTCCAGTGTGGGATCTCCATGGGCTGCAACTTTCTTCAGGGCACATCCACCTGCTCCAGTGTGGGGTCCTTCATAGGTCACCAAGTGGGTATCAACTGCACTGTAGACCTCCAGGGGCTGCAGGGGGACAACCTGTGTCACCATGGGCTTCACCCCAGGCTGCAGGGGAATCTCTGCTCCAGCATCTAGAACACCTCCACCTCCTTCTTCTCTGACAATGTTGTCTGCATAGT
The DNA here is from genome assembly GCA_004320125.1 of Scolopax mira. Lineage (NCBI taxonomy): Eukaryota > Metazoa > Chordata > Aves > Charadriiformes > Scolopacidae > Scolopax > Scolopax mira. The sequence goes on from BJBW01008805.1 coordinate 70,497, forward strand.
TGTTTCTTTCACATTTTCTTACTCCTCTCTCTCAGCCACCGTTGTATAGCATTTTTTACTCTTTCTTAAATATGTTATCATGGAGTGGCTACCAACAGCACTGATTAGGTCAGCTTTGGCCACCAACATATCCGTCTTGGAGCCAGCTGGAACTGGCTCTGTCCAACACAGGGACAGCTTCTGGTTGTTTTCTCACAAAAACCAACTCTGCAGCCCACCCCTACTAAAGCCTTGCCATGTAAAACCCCTGCAGTCATCAACAGACATCTGCCTCCATGGACAGCTTCTGTACCAACACTTTTGACTGTCCCAAACAATTCCATTTATGGATGCAATTTGCTATTGAGTGTCTACTACTGATTTTGTGGTTATTTTGAATCTCCTAACTACTGAATGCCCATTAATACAATACAATTTAGAAGCAATGAAGCAATGATAACTAAAAACAGGTCACCATTCACCAGACTGGAATGCAATTTTCAGGGCAAATAAATGCTGATATGGTTTCTTCAAAAGGATAGAGTATTCCTTCACTTCCTTCCTACAGTCAGACTCCATAAAAACAAACAAAGAAACAAACAAACACAACATAGCAATCTCTTGAAAGCCAGATTGAATTACGTTGTTTCTACCTATTTCTGCCCTTGTCTTTCCTTTTAATTCCTTTTTTAAATCCTTCTGTATTACCTGCACTGCATCTTTGCTGAAATATTCCTGTCTGCTTCCCTTAGTTTCTGCCTGTCCGTGGTGAGATTTTCCCTTGCCACCTCACAATTATTTTATGGTACAACCACATAAAAATATTTCATAATCCTCAACAGTTCACTCCAGAGGTTGATCCCACAAAAAAGTGATTCCCCAATAGCCTATGAACTGCAGCAGGATGGATGAGTGTGTACCATATGGACTATTCCCCCAGCGTAGGAAACTCAGAGAGACAGACTACTCTTCTGCCTTCTCAGTCTCTCCCCTTTCTTTTTCCCATGTACTACTCCTTTTCAGGGTTAGCTTGGGATTTTTCTGCTTCTTTTCAGAGCAGTGCAGCCAAGTGTTATTTGAGGTAATTAAGTAATTTTCTGTCTCTTAATTTTTCTTTTTATTTTTCTTCTCTGAAACAGCTGAAATCTACATTTGTTTTCTGACTTTTTCCCTTATTACATATGACTCAATCTTTCTCTGTATAAATTGTTTTCTCACTTATTCTTTTTCCCCCTCTCTCATATTGTGAGATGTCTAAAGTGCTTTTCTTCACAGTATGTAGGAGACTTTGTCTCTTTCACATCATCATTTTCTTAAAATTTTGCTTGGTGGAAGAATATAGGCCATTTCTGCTGCAACTCTACAAAGGGTTAGGGTCTAGATATTGAACTGCACTGACATCAAAAACAAGATTTTGGCCAAAGGATATGTGTGATACTATTATGTGCCTGAAGAAATCCTAAGAATATTAAGAGGTAAGAATAAAAATTCAACTTAAAAGAGCCTGTGTTATTCAATAAACCTGAGACCTTGCAGATGAACACAAGTTACCCAATGCACTGTGAAAAAAGAATCCTCATATACTGTGAGAACAAACCTCACTTTGAAACTTGCAGTGTCTGAACACAATCCTGATATCAAACAGCCACTCACATGCCAGGTACGTATATTAAACTGCAGCAATTCTATCAAAACTGTTTTAAAATAGTACCTTCTTCCTCCTCAGATCTTTCTCTCTATGTCTTCAGTGTTATACCTGCATGCTCCAGGGAAAAGCTAAGTTTGCTGCTATTAGACTTTGAAATTAAAACCTAGCAATGAGGAGCTGAATTAGATTCTACACCCTTACGAATCTTCAAAAGAACTGGTATTTTATATTCCAAGTAGTCACAGATAAGCAAGCAATAGGTTTCACCCATCTCTATTGTTTCGGAATTTAAAATTAATAAGACTATGCCTGAAGGCATTTATTGATGAACAGAATTGTTATTACAGTTTATAAAAACTGTATATTTCATAACTTCAGGGAATTTTGTAGGTATGACAATTAGAAAAATCTTCAGAACATCCACTGAACACTCATTGTAAAATAGCAAAGACAGAATGCAGTATTTTGTCCTTTGCATTTTTTCAGCACAAATCTTCCCCTCAAAAAGAGAACAGTGACATAAATGTAGCACTGACCCAGTTATTAACCTACTGCACTTGTTCTGCAAGAACAGATGTTGTCCATCTCAGAAAACAGAAAATTGGCACCACTTTAATGCCCATTGTAATGAATGCCCTACAGTTCCATTCTGAGAAATTCTTATGAAAAAGAAAACACTAATTAATCCAAAGGTTTTTGTCTCCTTAAATATGTAGTTGGCAACGTTTTACAATATAATAGCATAGCTTACTGTACACGGTCTGCTGCTTGTCAAAAGAATAGACAAAGTATAAACACTGAAAATAAAATTACATGTGTCATATCTGAGAGAAAATATGTTGCTTGCTTAAAATTGAATGAACATGAATTGAATGAAATGTAGAGTGTTCTGCCCCAGCAAGTTTAGTTACTCAAACTTCATTTTACTATGTTGTGCTGGGACAAAGATTTATGTCTCCATTAGAATAAAATTGAAATAGCATACACTAGATTGTTTTTAAAGTAGAAAAATGAGTAAAATAATATATTAGCAGGGACAATGTTGAATGGTACCAGCAGACACAAACCTATTGCTAAGCATTTCTGGAAGACTAACCAAGTATCCTACTCAGTTTTGAGCTGTATTGCAATGAATGATTGAGTTTTCCTGTACCCTGTGGCACAGCAGGAACACTTTGCTCCAGTAACTATTCTCCCAGGTTAATTCTGACGCAGTGATGACTCCTGTTTTCTATCCCAACCAAGCCAAAAATGTACTTTGCTCTCAAGAACAAGTTACAATTTATTTAGCGCTCTCTATAATCCCTAAAGGTGTCTGCATATTGAACAAAAAAACATAGGCCTGCTAAACACTTCTAAATCTTGTGGAAAATAAAGTATTGTCTTTAACATTCTTCCCAAGTTGGAAACACCCTTGGAAGAGGAGAATTGCTGCAGATCATTTAATTTCAATGAATTTCAGTCATCTGAAATATAGATATCTACTTTTAAATTAATTGTGCTATGTTTTCTGAATTAACCACAATGTACAGGCAATTCTAGACTATGACTAATTTTAAATGACAACAATTGGATGAGATGAATTGCACCCCAGGAATGATTATTCCTCTTTGCTGACTTTGAAGGGAACGTGAGGTGACTAGCTAGGCAGTAGACACCTGCACTATATATTTAAAATTTTAACTGAAATTAATCCCACCCTGTTTGTCTTACTCAGTTTTTTCAGAAAAATTATAACTTGCATTTCAGACTGGGACCTAAATTTCTATTTCTCTTTGCATTGCCCCTGTATAGGTGATTCGCTGCATCATCAACACCATCATATGAAACTACCCAAGAACATGAGCAAACAATAAACACAGAGCAGAGAGGTGCCGTTATAATTATTTAGGTGAGGCCAGACAATCTACAGAAGAGGCAGCTGTTAGGACTTTATCTCACCAGAAATAGGTTAAAACAGTCCTACCTACAAGTCCACTTGTAGGTGTGCTCTAATATGAGCCTTTCAATCTGTGGATTTTTCCCAAATCATTACCAATTATAACAAGGTATATTACAGATTCCTATCCTCCTATCATCTTTGGTGTGATGATTCTGTTGAAAAATAAAACAACTAAATATAGGTTTCTGCATACGCATATCTACATATGTCATAAGGGTATAACAACCCATTTCAGTTGATGCAGGCAGTGGTTTCTGGAGAGCAATTCAGCTGGTCAGCTTCAGAAGCACAATTCAGTTGTCTCAAGGCAAACATTAAATGTCTTCTGAAATGCCACGAATATATAAGAAACTCTCTAAGGTCTGGCAAATAACCTATGGGACCTATAGGACATCCTCATTGACAGAGAAGCTGTCTGAAATTGTGAAAGCAGTCCATGATGAGACAACAAGATAAAGGCTAAGAACTCTATTCAGATCTCTATTGACATAGAGATATTTATGTCAGTGTCTAAATCTCACGTTGAATGACCACAAGTGGAACCCAATCCCTAGCACTGTTCTAGTGGATGTCTGAATATAGCACCAAATTTTGGTCTCTCGATCTCTATTTAACAACCCCTAATCCCCCTTGGGTTTCTAATGTTCTATAAACATATGCAACACGAGATTGTCCCCCAACACCTGCAGCTCGGTTAAGTGGTGTATTAAATGAGGACAGTTTATCCAGTATTAATACATTACTGAAATATTTCTCTTGTGGAGAGTAACAGTTTCCAGCAAAATTATCCAATAGTAGGAGAAAAAAATGTGTTATAGCTTAACTACCTGTAAATATGTAGAATCTTAGCCAGGTGAGAAGTTCTTGAAACCAGATGATTAACATTTGATTCTAACATCATTATTTAAAAAAACCTCTCCTGTTCCAGGAGCTTATAAAAAAAATAAATGAGGAAGAACACATTGTGTTTGAAATAATCCAGTTACTAAATTACTTTATAAAATGTGCTGCTATATGCTACAGGCAGCATTCAAAATAAAAATGTGGAAGTGTCCATGTGGAACATGCAGACTTCTCTGCAGTACATGTGAAGTTTTCTAGTTTACTCATGTGAAGTGGCTACTATATTATCATATACTAGGCCATTTTGAGCACAGTTTTGATTTTTTCCACAGTTAGAACATATTGGGATGCAGTTTCATGAGAATGTTTTGTACCCTGGACTGGCTCAGCACTTAAAGTTAGGCAGACATGTAAAACATATTACTTCAGAGTACCAAATGTCCCTATCCTGTCAGTTGTTTTCAGCAGGTCAAAGATGCAGACAGCAGAGGGTGAATTTGGGTTGAATTGGATGACAGCTGCTTCTGACCTCTTCTTCCTTGTGTAATGGCCAAAGCCACAACTGCATCTGTTCATTTTCTCCTCCCCTAAGCTCTCCATCACATCTACACCCTTTCTTTTCCCTTCTGTCTAAGATGGCCTTGACATCTCACCTTCACTCTGTGACCAACATCAATTCAAATTCCACAGTAATTTCACACATGTTGTATAACTTTGAAATTAATTATATTATCTTTAAAGAAATGTATGCCTCAGCCCATTATAACACAGGCTACCGATGGCAATTCAGCTGAAGAGCTGATATCTTTTTTATTGGAAGCCTTATATTCCCTTCCTTTGCAGCACATATAGCAAATCCCATCTTTAAACAGGATGCTGAATAAGATGTTGCTCATAATTCAGACAATAACATGCTTCCTTCCAAGCCAGACTTGAAGCACTGCCTCAGCATAATGTTTTAAAAGGTCTTTTTTTTACTGCAGCTGCCATCTTTCAAAATTAGTCCTACTGGTGACATTCTTTCCATTGATGGGCTCACGCTTTCCTCTCAAACTGTCCATTTTATCTTTTATTCAGGTAGAAACTTAATTCTTAAGCAATTTCTTAATATTTCTTTGCTATATTATTGATAGCACGTAGGAAAATAAGAATAAGCAACTGCTGGAACCATAAACAAGTAATCTAAAATGATGATATATTTTGTTTATGCTCTATACAAATGCTTTGCAGCACTCTGCCTGAACAGGCTTGCAAAATTACCTGGCAAGCATTTCCCAGTATGTGTAAATGTTGCTAAGGGCTATTATTAAGGCTCTGTCTTTCTTTGCTGTCTCATCATGAAGATTTCCTCTTCACATAGAAATAAAATCTATCCCCACGGAATGACAGAAGAGTTGGAAAAGAGTCTGCAACCAGACTTTTAACATGTCATAACATGGCCAAACTTGACAAGTAACATGTGTCCATGCCAAAAGAAGGTCACTGGTTCAAACAGTCAATGAAGTTCGGGTTTGGGACAGATTAAAAGGATCAGTTGTCAGTCTCTGCTCTCATGTTTGTAAACTCTTCCATAGCAAAGGCCACTGCAGAGATAAAAGGAAATATTTAAATCAAGATGGTGACAGTCACTCTGGATAAAGCCAGGTCAGAAATTATTGTCTAAACCCTATTGCCTACAGTAGACAATTCCTTTGTATTAAAAATGTTAGTAAATTACATTTTTTAGAATATTTTTCAGTCAGCTAAGTCTAGATTCACTTGACCAACTTTTCAGTATTGTGTAAATGTGTACAAAAGAAATAAAACTCTAATCATGCTGGTTTAATTGTAATTTCAATTACTTTTGTAATTGAAATTTGCAGTAATATGTTTACATACATCCAAAGTCATAAGTTTGGACTAATATTTTGTCCTTTTTTCTGTCTTTTTTCTCCTCCTGTGCCACAAGGAGTTCACATGTTGATCTTGCACCTACCAATGCATGAGCCTTTGAGCTGTCTCCCAACTCTCTCACACTGTCTTCCCAGTACTGATTCAGCATCATCCTGTAGAAAAATAATGCACATGGTCCTTAGGGCTTACTTGTGACCCTGTTCAGCTTTCCTTCACTTCACTTTATCTTCTCCTTTTGTATTCTCACCTTTAGAACGCATTTTGAATATTTGCCTGCATTTCTTTTTCCATTTATTTCATTCTGTTCTCTTTAATTTTATTCTTAGTTCCCTTTTCTTCCCTCTCTTTTTCTATCGGATCTCTTCTGCCTGTGTCATCATCTTCATGGTTTCTCAAACCTCACTTTCCCTTTATCTCTATCCTCACATCTTTTTCCGGTTTTCAGTATCAGACTCTTTCTTCAGACTCTTTCTTTCCCTTTTGTCTTGGCATTTAGAAAGCTCTAGAAGTGCTCCTCTCCAGCTCATCAGCTCATCATTAACCCATGAATCCATTTATTCACTCCTAGTTCATGGGATTTTTCATGGTATTTCATTTCAGAATGCTCTTGTAAATTAAAAGGCCAAGACTAGCCCATTTCTCTCTTAGCTAGAAAAAGGAACAGATTCAGATCATGCAGTCTTAGTCCATTTCCATCAGCAGCAAGATCACAGGGCTTATTACCAGAATGTGACGTTAGCAGCTGCAGCTGGCAGACCAGAATCCAAAATTTATGTGAGTCCTGATGGAGTACTGAGATGCAGTTGGCATGCTGACATCTATGTCCTGCCGTAAGGCAAAATGTAACTCTAAAAAACTGTTAAACACTGCATCAAGGTGTCTGCCACTCCAGGAGAACTGAAATTTGTCTGTCACTTCGGGAGAACCAAAGGGCTTTTATTTTCCTCATGGACTGTACTGTTGTGTTACAGCCAAGAAAAGCATTTGACCATAGCCTTTTGAGCGCTTCTTCATGCAATAAATATTGTTGGTGTATAATTCAGTAGAAGGTTGTGAAAAGGCATTAGAAGGCACTAGAGACACTAAGAATCAGTGCTTCTTGTTTTCTCATCCTTCTACCACATTTCCTTTTTCTATTTCAGAAAGAAGACGAATATATTCCTGAGTAAGAACACAGGATATAACAGGATCACTGAGGAAGGACGTTTATTTACTAGAGGAGTCTTTCTGCAGATGTACATACTCTCATTGGATGCAACTTCACTATTTATATTTTGAGCTTCATTTCTCTGCTGTGAATTCTCTGCAAGTTTACATGCAAAAGAAACTCATTGACTATGTGACTCGTTCACTTTGATTTTCAGTTATGATTACTTATATTAGGTATTGATTTCAGAGGGCTTGCCAGTATGTAAACAGTGAAACACAAAACCAGGTAAACCTGGTAATGTCAAAAATAAAAGTCTAAGTCTATAGTCAGGAGTCATGAAAAAAACCACAAGGCTGTACAGTATATTCTAGCAGTATCCAAAGTACTGAGAAGACACCTAAACACTTCAGGTGAGGAATTAGTCAACTTTGTAACATGATGCCTGAACAAGGAGAGAAACCATTTCTGTTTGGTCAGTGTCCACATCGAATGCAGGTTCTTGCAAGGCCCACAATGGTATTCCTTTCCGAGTGTTATATTTCCACTGAAAATCTGAACAGTTTCTGGAAATCCACCTTTTATAATACTCCATCCAAAAAGAGACACATACACTCGGTTACCCAGCCCTACTCAAACACAAGATGAACCAACTAAAGGGGTCCCCAAATATCCAGGGAATGACTAGAATAAATGTGCTATGTTCTGCTTGTGATTGTCATATGAACGTTTGGCCCCATTGATTTCAAAGACTGTTTAACTTCTACCTCAGCGAGAACAGAATTTTACCATTTACCTTCAGTTTCTGGTGCCTCTGTGTGACCAACTGTGCTGTAATCACAGGTCAAATAGCCAGACATTAATAAAGAGATAGGGCTGATGACAGCTACACACTGAGTATACATACAAGAAGCTGAGCAAAAACTGTACATAGAGCACTTGCCATTCAGTCCTTTCAACAGAGTGTTACTGTTATCAGCTGTCTGTAATTCAGTGATACCTACAAGCAGGAACAAAGTCCTTCTGGACTGTTGGCACAGGAAGACAATCCCTACTCTAAAGGCATTACTATGTCTTTTAAGCAATACACAAGTGTCTGTGACAGTCCAAGTCAGAAGACAGTGATGAATGGTTAACATAATGCAGTTATCATAAAACTACATATGCCTGAAATTCATTTATCTATGGCTTATTAATTAATTCAGATTCTATCCACCGCACAGCCTTGTCACACTGGCTTGGTTGATATACTTTTTGCTGACTGTATGCAAGTCCATCCATTTAAGTAGTGGTTACAGGCAAATGTAACCACTATATGTGTTTAGAGCAAAGATTAGACCTACTGTCTTGTGCATGGCAATGTGGTAATGTTGTAAGTAGGTCATGTGTATGGTCCTTGTGTGTCTCTGAAGGATCAACATATGACCCTTCATTAGTTGCATGCATTTCTGCATGACTTTGCAGAAAACACTTTTACAGAACCAGATTCTTTCTACATACCTTATGTAAGAGTCATAATTTTAAAAGGAGACATTGCTCCTATTTATTAAGCTTCTTATTCTTTTTATTTCTCTATTGCTTTTGCAGTTTTATTTCAAGATATTTCTCCTCCTATTAAAAGTGCATACATGTGTTTATAAACCTGTGATTATTACACCTATCAAAATTTTACAATTTTGATTAATTTTTCAGTCAAGCCTACACATATCCACCCACCCTTGTGGGGAAAGAAATTATCTTTCTACAGAAAGCATGTGAAGTAATGCAGCAATCTTCCCTACATTTATTGGAATCCGTTCATTATCAAATCTAAAGTCTAGGGTTAACATAAGGAAAACAATCTCTCTTGTCTGACAGAAGTCAACAGTTTGGAGTGGCATGTACTTTCATTTAAAACTCTTTGAACTTCAGAAGCTTTAGAAAACTGTTTTGGTACATCTGGACTAGGTGACGTTTAAAGATCCCTTCCAACTCAAACTATTCTACTCTATGAAATGCATCTAGCAATAATACCATTATATCGTTACACCACCACTGTATTTCTTTTCAGGTTTTCTCTACCATCCCTTTGTTATATTGTTCATCACAGAACATGTTATTTAGTTATGTTCCTACCACTTTCAAAGGAATGGCCAGGCTGAATGGGGCTTTGAGCAACCTGCTCTAGTGGGAGGTGTCACTGCCCATGGCAGGGGGGTTGAAACTTGATGATCTTTTTGGCCCCTTCCAACCTAAACCATTCTATGAAGTACACAGTTTCAAATTCCACTGTTTTAAACTCTGCAATCTTACTTACCCCATGGCTGTTATCAGGCTTCTGCAACACTGCATAGCTTGCCCAGCAGTCTATAAATATTTGATTGCCATTTTCTTGCCAAATAAATGATTTTCAGCAACAAGCACAGGACCATTCTCAACACCCTCTTTTAGGTCATTGTTGTATTTTGGGGCAGCACTGCTTGCCTAGACTTCCTTAGGGGGATAAAATAAATTAATTTTAAGACACCAAGTTTTTTTTGCCCCTCAGTTCCTTTTCTGTTGCTGCAGGGAATGACTGCTGCATAATCCCACTGTGATCAGGCTACAGCAACAGGAAGCAAAAATGCTGAGCATTAGCTAGAGGGAAGATTGGCTTGCAAACAACAGCACTAGCTCATGGCTGAGGTTTGCCAAAGTCCCTACTCAAGTAGGTGGGCTTCCACCAATCTTACATTTTGGGAGCATATTCCCATTGTGCAATACACATTAGTTTATATTTTTACACAAGCCTATCAATACTGCTGCAATTAATTTGCTTTCATGGTGTATGATGCCACATGGAAGAGGACAGAGAAGATTATTCTCAGCAGCAGTAATGGCATGTGAAATATAAAATACAGAAATATAAAATACAGATATCTTTTTAAGGTAGTGGTGACATGTCCTGCAACTCCCATATATCAAAAAATAAGTTATGTAGGTGTATAGCAGAGAATAATTTTATTCTCATCTACTGATTTTAATGAAGTTATTTTTGATTTACACTGGTATGCAAAGACAGTGAGTCTATGTTATACAGATATATAAATGTAAGGGTTGGAAAGAGGCAGACAGTTTAAAAACTGAGAGACCTTGAAAAGGTCTAAATCATGGTAATTTGTGAGTACTTGTCTCAGATGATAGCCATGTTAGAAATGGTTGAAAACTTATCTCCAGAAATACATGACTACAATTACTAAAGCTATATACTTCCTGGATAAATCCTAGTGGTAAAAAACTGTACAGATAAACAGGGCAGTATATCTGTGTGCTGTTTAAGTGACTGGAGTAAATACTAGACTACTAGTAAATTCCATACAACTCTCTATTACTTTCACCATCAAGTTTGATATATCACGTACCATGAAAAAACATTTACGATGGAGAGTTGCAATGTGAGAAAAATAACATATGCTTGGGATCAAGCCTGAGGAAAATCAAGAAAGAACTATCTTCAAAAGCACTTTCAGATACAACTTGTCTTTATCCAAAAAGATCATAAACAAAAGAAACAGGTTGTTACCAGAAAATGCTAATTCTCAAAATCAGAAAGTTCCACAGAAGAGATTATTGGTGAATCAAGTTTGATAAAACACACACACACACTCTGAACCTTTCCTCATTTTCTTTCCAGTTCACCTTAGGATCCCCATGGCCTCCCAGAAACACTGCAGCTTCTGACAGCCTCTCCTCGTGATTGTGATATAGATTCCCTTGCTTGAAGGGCTTAAAAAAAAAACATTGTGGAAATACCCATCCAGCTCTAAAAAAGTTGAAAATATATGATCTTATCTACAGTCTCTGTAATATCATTTCAGTAATTACAAATCTCAAACAGGAACTAGTATAAAATAAAGACTCAACAAGGAATATTTATTACCACAGTCTAGTAAGAAGTGGGAGTTTTCTCACGGCATATTTTCAGTTAATCTAAAAAGAAGTGTCACCTTCAATTTATTACCATTTTATTTTGTATGCCAGACTTAACATAAAGATAACTTCTTTTGCACTGATGGGAATTTGAATTATTCAGTAAATGTTGAACTTGGTAGCTTAAGTATCCCATTTTTAGGGCAAATAGATTACATATAAATTCATAATGCCTCCATCTTAAAATGGAGAATTTTGGAAAAAAGTATACATGTGTTTGTTTAAGGTATTTCTTTTTAGCTTTGGTGACTCCTTCCTTTAAAAAAAGAAGTTATTGTTCTATATGATAATCTTTCTGTATCTACTTCATTGTGGTACCTGAGAACTGAATGTTAATGCCCCCTACACACATAAAGAGCAAAAAGGCTTTTTTGTTTGTGGTTTGGCTTAGTATTGTTAGTGGATGGGGTTTTTTGCTTATGATGTATGTTTAATTGCTCTGTATCAATATTAAACTACAAAAAAGAAGTTCATGAAACTGGCATGATGCAAAATCCTTCTTTCTCTCACAGGTATGCTACTTTTCTTGTGGTTATACACTAGATACCATGTACAAGAAGCTCACATTATGCTGAATAGATGAATAAGCACTTTCTTATTTAACTTCTAGTTAAATTAAAAATGGAAAAGTAATAAGTGAACAACTTTATTATATTTGGAGGAAACAACTTGCCATATTCAGTACCATTTCTTAGTTTTATATAATAAAACTAAGTCTAAATACATACACATGCAAAGCATGAAGAGCTACAAGGCTCTAAATTACCCTCTGATTTTTTAAGTTTCGTACAGGTTAATAGGAGCCTACATATAAACACCTTATTTTATTGAACTTCCTTCTTAGCGTTATTTCTATTACAATGCAAGTTGCTCAAGAAATTGAAAATTTGATACGTCCATGGTCAGGAAAGAAAAATAAGATCTTGGAGGCTGACAATGAATCAGGAAGCTAAATAAGTATCCATGGGCTGCCCTTTTAATTATTGTTGGGTTTTACTGAACCATAAAAACGGAGAGTGTGAAAAGTAAATCTGAGAAAATAGTGCTATTATATAGCAGTGCTATTATAGATGGAACATTCAAACATCTGCCTATTCACAGAAAGGCCCTGGCATGTCCTGCACATGCTTCATTTAGTGCAATAGTCTTTATTAGCTAAAGATAATGTTGTGCTTTTCCCAAGTTTTTTAGACAATGCTTTACTTTTACCTGTTCACTGGTCCTTATGAACAATAACTATTTGCGAACACCAATGTATTTTTTCTTTATGATTTAGCTTATATATATTTTAACCTATAAGATGGAACAGCAACAGTCTGTTACAGGTGCTAGGTTTAAAGCTGTTTATGTTTTCAGAGAACTTTGGAGCAACAACAGTGTACCAGCCCTTATTTGACAACTGATTTACTGTATAGATTATTCTGTATTAGGAGAGTTTGAACCATTTGAAGGAAGAGAGGCAACAGCTGCTTGTCTGACTGAGACCTTCTGCAAAGGGAAAGAACCAGGACAGGCTACAAAACTTATTTGTATTTCTGAGCAAGAAAATTAGCTCCTATTATTTGTTACTTGTTAGTTCAGGAGTCAGAAATTCATCTACTTCCTATATGTAAGTAAGATTGCACCAAAATTATACTTGACTCATCAGATTAGATTCTTGTAGAAACAACCTATCAATTCCTCATGTATTGGCTATTTTGCTTCTAATATGTGCTATTAGTTTAGCCATTATAGACATAACCATATATGAGTAAAGACACAAAGTTGAAATATTGGCTACAAATAATAAAAAAATATTTCAGATTATTTATTTTGGAGAAAGGAAACAAGATTTTTACTTTCTCCTGGAAAAAATGTTATATTAAATTTAGCAATCGTGGAACAATCACATGTTCCAGAAATGCCTTATGGAAGAGAAATAATTTTCAGCGATCTATATTAATTACAGTCCATAATATTGCTGTCTAAAAATTAGATATTAGGGCATTTTATTATTCACCAGGTGCTTTTGCGTGACAAGTCTTATTCAAGAGTTAAGAACTTATATACAGTTCTTTTCATTTTACCTCATATTGATTCTGTTTCTTTAAAAGTTAGCCAAGACCCTTCTAATGTTTGGGGTTCTCTATTTTTTAAATCTTAAAACAAAACCAAAAACAAACAAACTAAACAAACCAAAAGGGACTCAAATAATCCCACTATTATCAGTTACCAAATTTAGAAAGCTGACTTTGCATAATGAAGTTTTTATCTAGGAAAGAGAATCATAGGATTTTTTTTAAACCTCTCCACTAGATTTAGCTGGATCAAACAGGCATCTCATCAGGTAGCAGAAAAGGTCACAATGGTGACAGCATTCCCCACTTTGACTTGTAGATTTTTGTGAAGCATGTGATCTTCTAGATTCACATATGTTGCATTGTTATTGGGACAAATTCTTGTGTAAACCACCTGTCCTACAAGCTCTTGCAGCATATTGTTTTATCTTCATATCTCATTTAGAAATATGTTCTGAAATAAATATTAAGTTAATATTACAGTTATGATGAGATCTTCAAAATGTCCTGAACTGCTGTTTTGACAGTTGCCTTCTGCAAGGCCAAATCCTTGTGGCAGCATTACAAGCCGTCAGTAAAGTAACCTTAACTATTTCTGGATGAGGTATCCATTTGGGCCAGAACCAGTGCATTAAACAAATTTAAGATCCTTCTTAATTCAAAGAGCAAGGTAGGCCCTGCTCCCAACTGGTTTAGATATTTTATCCTGAAGACTGGTATGTTCTCTGATGGATGGGATTAGAGCTAAGGTTTGAGAAAATGCAGGCTGTAGATCTTTTTAACTGATGGCTAATACATATTTAAGATGAAGAATAATGTCAACAGAAGTAATGATTTAATGGTGGTATAAGGGTGGGGAAAATTCCTGATCTATCATTATGGTTAGAGCTATTAGTAATGTATAAGAAAGCATAATCTGAATAGCTCTCTTTGTTGGTGAAACCTGAAATTCTGGAAGCATTCAATGAGTGTAGATGTCAACAAGTCCTCTGATTGAAGAGACCTCATCTCTGGTGAGATGCTGTTGGTCTCATTTTAGGATTAAAATTATTTTTAGCAGTCACATCAAGGAGTTATTTATTCTGACAGCTTCTACAAGGCTCCCACAAGAATGTCAAGCGCTCATGGCACACTGAAAATGCTTACTGATCTCCCACTGCAACAGGAGTTCAGCTGTTTGTGATCCAAGGTCTATCTGGGTACATCGCAGTGTGTGTGTGTACCATGTAGCGTGTGACCATGGCTCAGTTTTACTGAGAAAACTCTTGTTAAGAAGTGAGAAAGTATGCAGGTCAAGAAGGCAAGAAAGAGAAAAGAAACCCACTGACAAGTATAATTGCTCAAATGCTAATAGTTGGCAAATCAGTGGTTCAAGAGGGAAAATAAAAATACTGACCCAAAAATGTATAAAACCTTAAAGGAAAAAAGAAAAAAGATAATCTGAAGATGCAAATTCAAAACCAGTGAGGATCAGCAAATTTCAAGGAACAAGACAGGCCTGTATTTGCACTAGCTGGTAAAGGCTTAGGAGATGTCTCATTAGGATCATGAGCCTACCACTGTAGCTTATTAATGTTAATTAACTATTGTGCACATTAGCCAACTAGTAATT
The DNA here is from genome assembly GCA_004320125.1 of Scolopax mira. Classification (NCBI taxonomy): domain Eukaryota; kingdom Metazoa; phylum Chordata; class Aves; order Charadriiformes; family Scolopacidae; genus Scolopax; species Scolopax mira. The sequence continues at coordinate 85,566 of BJBW01008805.1, forward strand.
GCTTTATACTCAAAGATGTGTCCTGCTTACCAAGTCTTTGAATGAAGCAATTAAGAAGGGGAGGGTTACATGGCTAAGTAAATAAATCTGATCAATGATTAAGACCAATGCTAAAATTAAAATGTGGATTTAGATTTCAGTATCATGATCTGAAAACTTTCAAGGATCTTGTAAAGTCTTTAGGGACAAAATAAGGATAAATTTTAGCCCCGTATTTACAGATTGACTGAAAGGCAATGTGAGCCAATGCCTCTGAATAAGTCGAGTGTTAAGGTTCCAGTTTGGACAAGCTATTTTCACTGATCCATGATAAAGGTCAGTTCTGAGAGTAAAGCTTGGATAAGAGCGTTTGTGAAAGCGCACGTTCTCCATCCAGTTTAATGCTGGATCCTAGAAAGTCCAAGTAAATATAGGACTGATGGCTGTAGAGATTAACCAGTGTTGACAGTTCAATGCTAACAGGTTTGCCTGGTCAGTGGCTTACGGCTGAGCATTAGTACAGGACTGAACGTCAGATCAAAAGCTGAAGAATTGCCTCTACTTGTGGATTCTGAAAGGCCTGGAGAAACACTGATTATGGACTAATACTGTAAGGTGGGATCTGAAATGATATGTTGCTTCTCACTGTAATTAGAAGGCGGGATAAAACTTAGGAATTGAAAAAGCGTGAGTTGAAGACCTATGTTTTGTTATTTCTGCATCACTCTCTATGGAGTCTGGAGGAGAATTGACCTCTTGTAATTTCTACTGGTGGTATAAGCCCCTAAGGCTCAGGTTAAGACTACAATCAGTGTTACAGTTGGAAATGCTGTTTTAACTGATGAAACTACAGAAGGTGAATAATGTTTCTAATGAAGATATGCTTTCTATTTTGTGTTTTAAATCCAGGTTAGGCTTAGCAGTAAGGTTAGGATTTGGGAGGGAAAATTTAGTGTGAAGAATCAGGTTTATGATATATCCTAGGAATCTTATGGGAGTAAGACAAGAGCTAAGAGTAATGTGCAATTTCTGGTCCTGCCATGTGTGTAGTTATCTTAACTACAATTTATGCAAGTGCAGGGTTCAGGGCCAGAATCCTAGAGTGAAGGTTTCAGGGCTTTCTTGGCTCATCAGTCCAATAGATCATTCCAGTGCGAAGTGAGGGCTGGCTCAAGTAGGAATAAACATTTGTCAGTTTGACTGCTAAGAATACTTAGCTTATCTTTCACTATATGGTCCGAATGAGGATTCAGAGCAGTGTTTGAAGAATCATTACATCTCTCATACCTCCTGCAAGGCCTCCAGATCCTGAAAACTAAATGAAAGACGTCAGGTGCTCTAGCTTCCATTACTACACCAACAATTATCTTATTAATCAACAAAAAAAAAAAGGCTTAAGATAGAATTCAGATTTATTAAAGCCTAGTCCAAACACCTGCAAAAATCATTAATGAAAAGGGGTGATAACAGCTCATCATATCATTTTCAGTACCAGAGAAAACATGTTTGTCCACCTTATGATTATGGCTAAGACGAACATTCAGGAAAGTGCAGGCTCCAGGTGTGTTTACTGATTGTACCATAAAAGCTGCAGAAGGAAGGTGAAGAATAGTGACAGCAGGAGCTGATGTGTTATTGATAGTATTAATTTAGATATAGTTGCTTAACCTTATTTTTTGTTTTAATCTTAAACCAGAGTTAGATTGCCTTCCCAATCTGGCTCTACACATTTGCATTTATTGGCAGGTCCATTATTGTTTATGAATATACTGTTGGCTGAAAATAAGAGACATTGTTTCCACATCAGGTGCAGTTACTCAGCCTTTGATAAAATTCAGCACTATGCTGAGATTACAAATTGACAAAGCAAAGGCTGAGAGATCTGTGCTTATTGATTGATCTTGGAAGGTCTTTTACTTCAGTTTAAGGGCGCATAACAACAGACTTACTGCTCTTTCATACATGAATCTGCTTGGTCAGTAACTGAGATCAGGGTTTGGAAGTGAAAAACTGAAGATTTTCATGGAATATTTCAGAAAGAAAAATTATGGTTGCATCTACCTGAGGTTTGTGTGACTCGTTTAGGGGGAAAGGGTACATTGTATTAGACCTTGATTTACGGTTTGAATCAATGAGAGCTTTGGTCTACTGACAGAAAAAACTTGGTCTGAATGTGGGATTTTTTTGCTCCTGATGAATCCCAGAACTCCTGTGGGACAAGTGAGTTGCTGATGAAAATAGGAACTTAAACCATACTGCAATAATTCCAAGTCAAACTACATATTATGGCCACATAAGGATTATAGCTCAGGAAGGTAGGTATTTAGGCGGTTTGGGGTCTTTTTCTGTGGGTTTGTTTGTGGGTTTATTTTGGGGTTTCTATTGTTTTTTAGTTTCATACAAACTGATGAAGTTCTGGGGATGGAGGAGGGAGGCACATACTGACAGTCAGTAGTCATGGTTCATGCTCACTCCTCTAGCTACTCCTGTTGATGCTTTTGTTCTTTCTACAGCTCTGCTGCTCTGAAATGTGAAGGCTTCCTAGCAATTTCTGATCCTCTTGCTTCAGCTCCTCAACAAAAAGCATGCAGAGCATCCATGTATTATGCATGGTTTGCTTGCATTGCTTGCTTGCAATGGAAATTAAAAGCTCCCTATTTTTCTGCTACAGAAAACTCTGACTTCAACTTTCTTCCTGATGAATTTTTTTTCCCCTCAAGATTGCAAGCTTTTGTCTTACATTAAAGTGATTACCTGTTCCAACCTCAATTACTGGAGATCAAATAGCAGAAATTCTTACATTGTTACTAGAAGGAACTAATGTACTAAAATGGATCTCAAATATAATAAACAACATACATAAATTAAAGATTTCAGGCCTACCTGTTGAATCCCTTATTTATCACCCCTTCTCTTTTATCAGATGTGAACAGAACATCATTGTTTTGGTCTATTTCCTTTTAGGATCTTTTTCTTCCTGTGGGGATGACAGGCATAGAGGACTGCTTTGTATTTTTGAGGACCTCAGACATCAGATGTACATGCCTTCCATCCCCACTCCCTGCCAGAGACCTGACAAATCCATTTCTATCACACCTGGACAGAACCAAAATATGCCTCTCATTTTCTCACCTATATAGAGCACTTCAAAAAGGTAGTGTGTAGGTTAAACCTTTTTAAGCTAAGGTTTTGGGGGGTTGGGGTGGTTTTGGTTGTTTCATTTTTTGCTTTGTAAGTTGATAACTTTTTTTTTCCCATTTTGGATAATATAGTGTTGCCAGGCAACAATATAGCGATTTCTTCACATGTTTTGGACAAGAGAAAATTACCTTCTCTAGAGACTTCTTCTGACAAGATGTTTTCATGCCTCCTTCCATGATTAAAAAGGTGAGTTTTCCCTCCTAGAAGAGCTCTGATCTCATATCTCCTGCCTGTCTTTCAGACATCTTTTGATGAACAGTATTTGAAGTCTCCATGAAAAAAATTTTCCCTCCTCTATCTACCATATGTCAACAGAACATTTCCTCCAGGTGGGCACTCTGTTGGAGCTCTGCAAGTGGGAAGGGGAAGGATGAAAGAGAGGAAGGTTGTGTTTTCTTTCTCTGTAATCCTCAGAGCCAACAATAATTCATGTCTAGACTGGCAACAAACAAAAACAAATAAATAAACAGAGGTTTCAGAATACTGCCATTCCCAGAAAATTAACCTTTACAAAGATCAAAGCAATAGTAAGAAATTTGCTCTTGTTAAAGCTAGCCCTCATTCCACACATGGTCTGTGCAGGATACAACACTGCCGCTTGTGATCTCATACTTTTCCAAATCCTAAAAAGCATGATTTCTTCTCAAACTGTATTAAGAATGCACCTTCTCCTGCTATGCACAGCCCTTTTTCACATTGTTGAAAGCATCTTAAATCTAATGGCCTGAAACAGAACCTAACCATAACTTAAATCAAAAAATATCAACCAACTCTATTCTATTTCAGTTATTTGAGACACAAATAGTGGCCCTGAAGAATGAAATTACTAATTTCAGTGCTCAGAAAGGGAATACAGACAGGCAAATAATTACTGCCTTTTCTCAAGCTCACTGTCTTCTGCTTCACAATAGTCCTCAAAGGCCTGAAAGTTTGTGTCTTGACCACATTTGGGTAGAATTTCACAGCTGGAAATGAGATCTCTAACCCAAAGGTCAGTTTCCAGTCAAATCCATATTTCAGCTCTAATACCACAGGGAATCTACAGCACTTAAGGAAAGATAACTGGTGTTTTCTCTGAAAATAGCTTTGCTACCTTGGCCAAAGTTTTCAGAGGAGAAATTCAGTTGGATACAGATATTTTTCTTAGAAAGTTTCAGACCCAGATTGCAGATGTTTGACAGACTAACAAAATCTGAAAGAAGATACTATTTCAGTGCATGCCTTTTTAACAAGCATAAAAAACCCCCATATTTAAATGAAAAGTGGAAAAATAAATTTTTCAAAAGAAGAAATTTTAAGATTTCAGCAATAAAAGAGAGATAACTTGGAAAACTTGACACCATAAAAATCTCTTGCAAGATACTATTAACTAACCCCACACACCTACTGTAAGAATAGACAAGCTATTGGGTTGAGTTGATATTGTAGACAAGGCAGTGTAACCTCCTCAAATTTAGAAAAGAAAGAAGCATTGAAGTACTTCTGCTGAACAAGCTCTCCTCTATTCTTACAATCATGGCTTAAGAACACGTTCCAGAAAGTTTTTCCAACCAGCATTTAGAATTACTTTCATTTCTTATTATTTTTATTTCTTATTTAGTAATGCAGTAATAGTCAAAAATCCTTTGTGGTATATTTTTGAACCAGACTAAGTATTAGAGTACCCATAGAATTTCTACATGCAGGGAAGACAACTCTTGGGTCAACAGAATTAACTCCCAGTTCTTAGGCTTCCATATGCACAGGGAACCTGATAAGTTTCCTCAGCAATACTGTGATAGCTTTAAAGGAATTTTCTGTCCCAGTGTGTAAAATCAGTCAAGAACATGGAAACTGCCAGACTAACTAATAAATCCAGAGGCATTTCTGCTGCTGTTCATCATACTTGTGGCAAGTACCAGCAAACCACATACTACCCTCAGGAAAATAACTTACGTTCTTCAAAATGATAAGAGTAATTTTGTTTGGTTTTTGGGGGGGACTTGTCAGTTTGTTTTTTCAACTGCTACTCTCTCTACTCTAAAGTACTAATCAGTACTTTGTCAGTTTGCTAGGGAGAGATAGGTGATAAAGCAGAAGGAAAAAAAAAACTGAACTGATGGTGCACAAACACTCTAATTTACTTCTAAAAAGATTTTAATTTTTATTAACCAAATTTTAGGAAAAACACTTTATAGTAATATGTTATTTAACAAACAAAGTAAAATAAATTCTGAAGAGCTGGTAGACATCAAAGCTACCACGGGACAGCAGGTCTCAAAGCTGGCTACAGACTGACCCTTTTAAGTCATTCTATGAAACTCTGGTGTCTTCCATTGAGATGCAAACACCACATTTACAGTGAGACTCACAAAATCCTCAAAGAAGAATGTTGTCCTGTGTTCCAAATATTCCAGCATAATAATGTCTTTGAATTCAGAACCACTGAAACCAGAAGCGAGATTAATCAATAAGTTTTGGATTGATTCACATAATGACATTTCCCCTTAGCTATTCTGAATAATTTCATTTACTAAAGAGAATAAGACAGTCATTTTCATTTACCAGTATGTCAGGGATTTCTACGTAAACGTTGAATATCTACATTCATTTAGCTGTATCCCTGTCTGAATGAGGCTTAGAATGATTCACAAAGCCATTTAAGCTGTCATTTCCATCTTAATCTAAATCAGCACACCTGGTAATTTTTTCCATAAGCGATCCAAGCAATACTAATACAAGGTGATACCACTCCCTCTATTTTACCACTTTATTTAGTCTTTTTCAAATAACAGATTACTTCACAGCTAAGGCTGCACGATGACTTTTGAAGCAGTTCTGTGGAACCAGAAAATATACTTGTGGGTTTTGCAGCTTTCTTAGACAGAATTTTCATCTCAGAGTCCACAGCACACACTGTAGTGTTCCTTTACTTCAAGTTTCATGGGTTTTTTTTAGAGAGAATGTGGGTATAGGTCTTTTTCCACTGAAAGCACTTATGCAGATAAATCTGTGTTTAAAATAAAAAAATAAAAATATACATTTTCACTTTGCAGTAGGGAAAGAAATCATTATTTCTTCAAAGGGTGAAAATGCTGTGGGGGCATCCCTAAAGGACATGAAAAGTGATGTAACTTTTCAGTTACATCAGACATTCAGACAGCCTGAAGGATGCTGACAACACCAGTCCCCCCATTCTCTCTATATCCTGAAGATGTGCTTTTCCTGTGCCCTGGAAGGCATCGAAGGGAGCCACACACTGGGAAGAGCAAGTGTCTTAGTCCCTCCTCTCTCACCAGAGGTGGGGCCCCTCTTTCCAGCAGACAGGACACATCTGCCCCGATCAGGATGTGGACCTGTGAATACCTAAGCCACCTTGCTTTTTTCACATGACAAACACCAGAAAGAGAAGGAAGTATATAAAACCACCACTCATGAGCCAGACAGAGCTCCCCAGGCACACAGGCCCCCCAGCAGAAGCACCTTCTTTAACGTTTTCCTGGGTTAAACAAGGAAGTGCTTTGTCCCAGCCCTTATTTTGGGCTGCTGTGTTTGGGCATGTTCAGCTGTGAACACCGACGCTCTGCAAGGATATGCACAGTGTTAAAATAGAAACCAGTGGCTTGTTGGCTAAGCTGCACAGAAGGCAGCTGGGATTTAGTGAGCTGTAAGACTAGGCTTTAGTATGCTCCCAGCCCAAGGGGGTCCTTTGGGGTCTTTGCTGGCCAGACAGGCATTGGTCCAGCAAGGAGGGTCAGCCAGCATGGTTCCAGGAATGGACTCTACGTGCTGCCAAACTGCTGTCTTCCACCCATACCACAACTTTACCCAATGATCCTGACTAGCCTCCTTTTCACCCTGCCTACTTCTTCCCTTTTAGGTTTTTGTTTTTTCCTACTGTTTTTTATGCTTGTGAAACTTTGAGCTACTGGCAATCAGGTCTCAGTTCTCCTACTACTGGCTATAATTTTATCCTTCTTACCTCTCAACAGAATTTCTCATGGGTCTCAGCAGTGTGAGCAAGGCTGTGCATCTGGGCCAAGTCAGAGATGGACCTTGGAGCCTTGAGACACCAGCAATTAAGCCTTTAAGAGGAAGGGGGCGCTTCTAGAAACAGTTCTTTCCTCACCTTTTCCTGGTCTGATCTACATTACATAGGACCAAGCTTGTAAATCCTGGCTAGGATCATGCAGCAGATAAACGTCAGTGGTTCACAGCTGTTAAGATGTATATTTAATAGCAGAGATTTAGGGTCTTACTTACTGAACTTTAAATGCTTCCAAGGCAGGTGGGATTTTGAAGACACTGCACTTAGATTTAAGTACTTAAAGCAAGAAACAGAGGTTCAAACAATCCCCTAGCAATTTAACAGAGTTGTGGGCTATCTTTTTTTAACCCAGGAGGCATCTTAGATGGGGAAAAACAGTGCTTACTGCAAGGTACCACAAAGGAGAAGAGACAGCAAAGCTCATTCTGTTGTAGATGTTTGATGTTTTCCAGCACATACAAAACATACACAGGGAAAACTCCCTCGGCTTAAGAGGAGAACAGTCTTTTTCATTTGCTTTGTTCCATTTCGAAAGCAATTTCTAGAAATATCAGCTAGCAATTCTAATTGCAGAAATTCAAGGTTGAGATATTCCAGCACAGAAGAAAAATAAAGCAGGTCACAAGTAATGAGAAATATTCCATTTGCCTTTATAGAACTAGCCAATATCTGTAATAAATCTACTTATGTATGTGTCCAGAAAATAAATGGTTGCGTTTTCTCAAACCACATTTGAATCTGCTTCAAAAAAGGTTTCATTTATGTCCATTAATTCATCTTCAGTTTCAGAAGAAGGGTTCAGTGGGTTCCTATTTCCTCTGAAGTACTGAGCTAGCTAATTGTTATGTCCCTGAGCTGCAAGAGGCACACAGGTGCTTCACATATTTCTATTTCTATTCAAGCTTTACACTTCAGGTAATTGACGCATAAGGAAAATCATAATCACAATACATCAAACTTGTTTCAGCACGTGTCTAGCCATGTACAGGCTCAAACAGATTTTAAACACAATAAGTGACATACTGAGCTCAGCACACAGGGCTTGTCCAAGCAGTGGGAGTCAAGAGATTGCATTGCACACTTTGGAGAAACTGAGTTTGAAATCTCATTCAGAAAATAGGACTAATTTGATCTTCGGGAACTGATTCATAGGACTGTATGTCACAGTTTATCATGTTGGCTAGATATGAGCTTATCATTCAGATTACCTTTATACTCAGGAAAGGAAAAAAGAAAAAAAAAGAGAGAGGGGAAAAAAAAGAGAGGAGAGGGCTCAGTTCAAAGTTTATATCTAAATTAAATTGCAGTGTCACCAGTGCAAAGTATATTTGCATAATAAAGTCACTCAGGTTAAAAGTTCTTTATTGCAGGCTCTCTCATTATATGCTCTTTGTTGCATGGATATAGCACATGTCAGGGAGCCACATTTTGGTTATTGTCACATTGAGCAGCATAAGTGGTATAGAAAGCTGTAAGAACCACTGTATTTCATTCACAGACTGATCATGGCATCTAAATCTAAAACCAAATTATTCAGCTCAGGACAGCAGTTATCCCCTGCCCTACATCTCTTTCCTGCATTTCAGCTCTTCCTTGAAAAGACAGCAGGAAAAATGATGCAGGCTGAAGAAAAAACAGGAGAAGCCAGATAGTACATGGTGTGCATGAACACTGTTACCTCACATTTTTAAGTATGTGCTTCTAGTAGGTGTCCAGCTCCACAAGCCTCGTGTTCACCTCAGATCATTAAGGAAATAGGCAGCTGAAACTGGAAACACATGGCAACCACAACTTTTCACCTCAGATCTAATTCACTTAACCGACTCTCCTGTTTAATATCTTCTAGCGCACCACCTCATACTAAAAATTCGGATGAAGTATCTCACATGGGAAAATTTTAACATTACTGCTAATTATTAAGTATGTGCAGTCAAAAAAAACCAAGTGACACTTTTACTTCTCTGACACACTTTCTACTGGACAAAAAGGGGAAAAACAGTTAAAAAACACTGATTAATGCATGTCTTGTGATACCTCATTAATTAAGGCGGATTCCAGCTTTCACTAAATATAGCTCCACAAATGACTGTATCACTAGTACTAAGTAATTGAGTCGAAGGTAGAAAAGTAAAAATGTAATAGAATTTAATGGTGCACTCTGCACTGCTAATGGTCTCTACTCCCATGAAACATTACAACAGGATCACTCAGTACCTTCTACCTGTGGTATCACTTAGATCCCCAACAAGTACAGTTAACTTTGTGGTTTCAGAGGACTTTTTTTAGGCTGTATATTAGTCATATTACCACTGTTGTAACCCACTATCTAGGAAAAAAAAAATGCTGACTCTCCCAAGCTAAAATAGACACACTTTAAACGGCTGTAAACATTTAATTATTTTATGATTTAATGCATTTTTTTATCAGAGTACCCATTTTGAACACAGATATAAAACTCGGGATGAACAGCTGATCTCATATATCTGGCTGGTAATACTGCTTTTGACAAACACATTTGATGAGCAAACATGTCCTCCTAGCCACCTACACTCATACCCATCTGTTAGGATGGCAACATGCCTCTGCACAAGGTAACATGCCAGTATTAGAAGGCCAAAGAAACAAGCCAAAAGAGGGGGTACAGAGAAATCTGAATAACATTGGACTTACCAGATCTTCTTTCTGATTTTTTTCCTACTTGTAACAAGTAGTATTTTACTGATGCACACTGACTTTTTAAATTCAATTCCAGTTGTGTACAATTACAGGACAAGCATCATGCAGGAAAGAATTGGTTGGTTGTGGATACTCACAGCTGCCAAAAACCCTTGAGATGGATTGCAGCTGGTAGTTGAGAAGCCCATTAAGGGTATCTGTCAATTTACTTTGAACAGCTAGAGACAGCAGGTGCTGCAGGTGAAGATAATTCCCTGGAAGACCACACCACCTGGGAGACCCTCAATCAGCGCAGAGAGGCTAACTACAAGCTCTGTCTCTATAATGACAGCCTGGAATAGCAAGAAGTGTAATTCACCCGGTCTGAATCTCAATACTTGTCTTAAGTTTGTTTTAACAAACCTGTATGTTGTACTTTTCAAGAAGCACAAAATCTCATAAAACTTTTTATTCATCAGTAAGTCTGGAGCTTATGCAGTCATTGCATTGTGTGCAATTGACACTGTGAAACAGGTAGAAATTATTCTGTATTCTGCAAAAAAAAAAAAAAAAACAGACAGAAGAAACTGTCATTTTACATTTCCAGTAATAAAATGAGTGGGTTTTTCCTGATTACCAAAGATGATTTCTGTTTTGATAGAAGTGCTTTGGGTTTTTTCCAAAGTATAAAACTGTCCCCTGCAACTTTTGTCATATGTGGGCAGTGCTTTTAGAAATTGTGTCTTTCCAAAAGAACATGGGAAAATTACAAAATATCTCTAAACAAAACTGATGAATGACAAAGTATTCCTTTATAGATGATTTATAACATTTTGAGATGAGATTGGAAAGGTATTTCCCTTTTTGGCACTAAAACTCCAATTTCTAAGCTTTGGAAATTACCTGTTTTAATTAGTCTGTCATGTGCTGCCATGTATACCTCTTTCTAAGCAGAAAGCCTTTGAGTGGGGATCTCTCGGAGACTCAGCCACCCTGACATGTCCAAATCTCCCACTGACTGTACAAACTATTTGGGACCTAGTCCAAAGCCCAGTAGAAAATATTATTATTACCCTTACCCTGTTCCCCTCGCAGTGCCAGCGGGGAGGTACAGTCCCAGCCTTTGATGTGATTAGAATTAACTCTGAGATTCTTCGTCCTTTCTGTACCAGAGCGGAGACAGGAGAAGTTATTCATTTTTACATGTTTTTAATTGTGAGAACTCTATGCCAAGAAGATGAGTCTTCCAGTTCTCCCTGAGAGGGACAATGCCAAATATTACAGCCAGCCCATGATTAGAGAATGCAACCAAGAAAGGGTGATTGCACAGAGAGCAGAACAGAGAAAGGATAAACAAGTTTTCAGCTATGTCAGCCTCCCCCTCAAGCTTTTTTGCCTAACTCAAAGAAAAACAGGGTTGTTTTCTTCAAGAACACTGGAGAATCTGTTAGGATCTGCTTTTCTTGATTAAATTTTCTTGAAGAAAGAAGAAAACAGAGATTGAAGCTCCTTCACTAAGTACAGAAAAGAGGAACCTCAAGTACTAAGGTGTTTTCTTCTATCTCTATGGATAGCTATATTCTATGTTGAATGGCTTTTAGCATCATGCCATCTACAGTAGCTTATTCACTCTTTATATAGTAACCTAAAAATTCTCTGATCTCAACCTGACATTATGAAAAGCATTTCAGTTACCAAAAAAAATTCCAGCTCTTAGATCTGCCATGACTTTTGCACCATCCTGTTTTTCACTCCTGTTTCAATGACCTGTCTGCCTTTGTTTGGTTTGGGGTGGGGTTTGTTTTTGCTTACTTAGAATAAAGTAAGGCATTCATTATTTGGCCTTCATTTTTACATCCTATCTAGCCCAAAAGGGATCCAGCTTCTGACCACTCAAGGCTAATACCATAAAAGAATGTGGTGGATAATGCTGACTATTTTCATTTGTTTGGTTGTTTAAACATTTCAAACCAGGCACTGGGAAAAGCAACAACCTGCACTCATAAGAACCACTTCTCTAACTAATGTACTTGAGAAGAGTTCAGCTGTATATAATCTAGAAAAATCACATACTGAATAGAAAAATAGTGGGTTTGTTTCCCTGAGTAGAGAAGAATTTCTCCTCTAATGCTTGTTTTCTAAGTGACTATTACATTTCTCTGTAGGTTCTATTTATCATTGCCTGAAGACTCTACTTTTTCTTCTCATTTCTTCCAAGCTGCTGCTTAGAACTTTTGAAAAATACCTACTCGGTACTAACTCATTGCTTGGAGTTAAGATAATACCATTTAAATTAAAAAATATTAGTCAGACTGGTTTAGGTTGTAGGTTTATATGACAGAATATGTCAATTAAATCATTATGGAATTGACAGAGTAGAGATAAATTCATTCTTGTTAAATCCAGGAAAAGAAACCCAAAGGACAAAGTGCTCATAAAGCACAGAAAAAAGAACATCTCTATTTTTAATATATTTTGCTGACTTAGCTCCAGAGATGAGTCTAATCATGCACTGAATTAGTATCCTACTAGCAGTGCTCTTAAATTTCAAATGTACAATCAGCCTGATACCTTGCTGTTAATCTACCTAATGTATTAGATCTACCTCTGAAACCTAGTACTGCTGTTTAACTGTGCAGCAAGCTACACAAATAAATACAATTATAGACACAATGCAATTTGCTTGTATACAGTATCCTTCCTACCTGAGGTAAAAAATGTTGTGTAGATACAATCAGTTAGGGATTAACTAGAAGAGGAATATTTTAAGGAGTGATTTAAGTAGAGGGAGTTAATCATAGATCAGATGGCAGAAAGTTCCCTGACTGTACTCCTAAGTTAAAAGAGAGTTGAGAGAGCAAAAAGTCAAGCCAAAATGTGGTGTTGAAGAGCAGGTTGGGAAGAGCAGACTGTGAAGCAAAGCAAAGCCATAAAGAATTTTAAGACAGGGGTCTGGAACTTCTAGCATATCACACCATTCTTCCATAAGGAATAATGCACTGACTGTAACGTCAGTTGAATTAAAATCAAGGCACTTTGGAATATTTCACTTGGTTCACATCTACATATTTAACCAATTGCATAGCCTTGCAGATCTGGTACTTGGCATAATACCAGAAGCACCCAACTGATAAAAAGTCAGGAGTCAATATGAACGTTAAGTCATGCATGATATCTCGGTCATCGAAAAGGAGAAAGTATACATTTGGTAAGGGGGAATGATGAATGGGGTTTGTTACTTTCAATTTGTAAGGTGCTTCAGCATTCTTAGAAAAATTGTGGCTAGCTAGGAGGTCACTTAAGTAACATAGTGAATAGACAGCCCAAGAAGATTATAAACTCAGAGAATCTCTAAAAGGGAACTTGCTACATTATTTCTGTGCAATCCTATTCCAAAAAATAATTGGATAAGGTTACCAGAGCTACCTCCCTCATAAAAGAACCAGGAAGAAAATTGTGAAAAGAGAGAGGGTGGGATTTCATCATCAAACAAAATAAGAAAAAGTTATTTTACAGCTATGGTTCTGATCCTGTGTTCATGTTATTGTTCTACTTTTGTGACTCTGTAACCAAGAAGTCAGTATTTGCCTTTACTGAAGGGGGTGAATCTTCTGTTTTACTTAAAGTAGTTGTTTGCAACTGTATTTATTAATCTCAGCTAATGCTTGCAAGCAGAAGCAGAGTGTTTTATTGAAAATAATACATCCAGATAGAATGGTGTCACAGACAAGCCCTGGGAGCCAAAGCAATATTTGTGAAAGTATTTCCCTGTAAACAGCATCAAAAACATCAAAAGCCACCACAGAGCGGGCAGCTTTCTCAAAGAGGCATTATCCAGCTCTTGTCTAGCATAGGGCAGGCAACAGGTAGATGTTTTTTTTAAAGTTTCTGTAAAATCTAGGCAATCCTACTTTGGCAGGGGAGTTGGACTAGGTGATCTCTATAGGTCCCTTCCCACTCTGACAGTTCTGTGACTCTGTGATTCCATGATCTTATACTGTTACACTTCGCTTTTCAGTTGTTTTCCTAAAATACAGATTGGAAAAAAAAATCCTCACCTTCAGAGTTTCAGTAAAATCTCAGAGGTGGAGACTGTCTTCTTATGTCTCTCAATTTATTCCCATAATGTCTTAAACAGATAAATTACCTACAAGTCACTATCTCATTAATAATTACCATTAATAATTATCTCATTAATAATTACCATTACAAAACTTATTAAGTCTGACAAATTCAAAACTTGAATAAACACATCATGCAGACCTACGGCCAGAAAAACAGCACAGCCTGTCAGAACAGCTGATGTCCTCCCAGTTATCCTTCTTGACTTTTTTTTCCAGAGACAAAAATACACATTTAAATATGATGAAGGTAGGACCAAGCAAAGACTTTTCCAGCAGTTGCTTTCATCTTTCAACAATTTTTCTTAACCACAGCAGTCTCTCATGAATAATCTCAACAGTGTCCAGGGGCTCTGTGATTATTCCAGGACTGAATAAATGTGACTGATGGGAAATCAGAACACTAAAACACTTGAGTGTTGTGAAATCTCACCAGGCAGAATTGCTGTGAAATTGTTTAGCATGTTTTGTTGTCCTTAAAATGGAAACTACAGACACATTTTAAGACCCAGTAGGAATCAAATTTGGTACTTCCTTTCTACAGATAGAAAAAAAAAAATAAATCGGTACTTGAAGTTTTTGAGAACCAGTCTGCATCTACACTTTCACTTACATTGATCATTTTGCTAATAGCTGAGTAACATTTTATTTAATGAATAATAATAATTTTCTGTCTGAGCAATAGGAATATATGCTAAATTAATGGATATGTTTCATCCATTTTGAGGATATTCTGAACTATGTCTTACTGTGTCACCTGAAATAAACGTTCCCACTCTGCATATGAATTTCTCTTTCTAGTTTCAGGTGTGTAAATAGCAACACAGGAGCCAAGGAAAGACTGTTGAGCATTTGATAGAAACACTAAATGATGCATAGTGGAAAGGGGGGTCAGATTTCTAGATTTGTGGTAAGATCACACTTCCTTCATATATGCTCAACTGTAAAAAGAATTGCTCAACACAGATGCTGCTCTAGCAACTCCATTTGGTGCATTGCAGACAATATCATACCTAGAAATGTAGCAGTGAGCTTCAGAAGGAATCTTTTGTTCCATTTGCCCCACAGTATACTACAAATATTTTAACTCTTTTTTTTTTTGTTTTAAAGTCTTTTTAAGCACTCACCCACTCAGATTTATCAGATTCAGTATTAACCTTCTTAATGGACAAGTTAAGGTTTAAAAGTTTACTTTAAAGACAGTTGTTAAATGTATTTAAACTGCATTTAAGACATAAAAATGAATTTAGCCTATGTATTATCATTATTACTCATCATACTTATTACTGTATTGTTTAAGAGCCAAATATGACAATATTGCAGAATACTGGTATTGAGGATGAGAGATGATCTTTGTTCCAATAGCTACCAATCTCAGTCAATAAACAACAATGGGTAGAAAGGGAGGAATATACCATTTGTGCCAATAAAACAGAGAGATGGCTGCAAGCCTCATGATAATTCAATGACTGATTCACTTTTATTTCATTATTTTAGCTTTTGGATGAGAATCACAGAAATCAGTCTGCATCCTTCAATCTCTGTGAGCAGCTTTGTGCAGCTTTCCTGTCAGCTCCTTCCTCAGGTAGAAAATGTGATTTCTGCTTACAAATCCAATTCCTTCCATACTTGGGCCTGAAATAATAGAAATCTGCATTACTTGGAACTTCCTAGTGATTACTGTGATCAAAACCTACCACTGCAATTAAGTGATAGAATAAGTAGAGAATTAACCAAATGCGTCCTTTAGAAGAATTTGAGAAGTCTGTTAATGAAGGGAACTTCACAAATGACATGTTCTTTGTTATATTCAGTGCTTGTAAAGCAGGAGAATGAAACCCCGTGCTATGCTGTCCTCTTTCACGCTGTGCATCATACTGGAAGGGACAGAGGGAGAGGGGGAACAGCTGCCTTAGACACCAGCAGGAATTCAGCATCAACAAATGGTCCCACTGAGCTCCTGCTGTCTGGGCTACCGATCAATTCATGCTTCTGCTGCTCCCCTTGATCACCTGCACTATGCACTGAATTAATAATTACTTCCTTTCCTCTCCTGCTCTCCACAGTTGCCCTCTCCCTTTTGCTTCTGTCTGATCTGTCATTCATGACGATGCATCTGGGGTTTTTTGATCACTCAAGGTAATCAGAATCCAGAATATAAAATAAGCAGCTGAGAACCACCAAGAATTGCCTGTACAGCTGCTAAATTTACTGTATCACCCAGCTGGAAAGAGAATATGAGGGTTTTGAAATGGTTTGGGCAACCCTCACAGAGGAACCAGATACTGGAATATCTATCACCTCTTCCTGGAATAACTATCACGTTCATCTTTCGCACCCCATTAGCATTCAAGTCACTGCAGGTGTGTCAGCAGGTTGTTTGGGAGAGGGTGTGTTGAGTCCTGAACACATATTCTTCTCAGCTGGATTATGCCGCTAAAAATGACTTTTCAGATTTCACTGTCTCATCCTTTTCAACCTGAAGTGCAAGTCAGGAATTTGTGCTTCACAGAAGCAAGCCAAAGTTATAAAAAAAAAGTCATTAGTAACTTCTGTTTCTTACATTCCCTTTCTTTAAGGAACAGGAAGTCAAATATTTTAACGGTGCTTTCAGTCTGGGAAGACAAGATTTTGAGATAAAGGAGAGAAGTCAAAACTGAAAACTAAATCTTAAGAATTTTTTTTTTTTTACTTAAAACCAATTTGGAAACACTTCATCTTTATCTTCAGAATAAATCTGTCAATTTTCAAGCTAAGGCAGTTATAGAATGGCTTAAAGCAAGGTTTGTATTGAAAGATTGTTTTTTTACCATAACTTTAGAGAGCAGAACGAATCGGTGAAGCTTTAGATGGACTCCCATGGAATATGCAATTTCACAAAAACATAGGCTCGACGGAAAGAATGCAGCGATCTAAGAAAGGCCATACTGTGTCAAGTCTAAAATCTAGCTAATCCAGTTTCCTCTCTCTAAAAAGAGCTAGAAGAAGGTAACTAAGGAAGAACGTATGAAAAGATAAAGCACACCCTGTGGCTTCCGAGATTGGGAGGTGCATGAGACAGAGGCAAAGTCTTTGCATTTGAGAGCTTATGATGGATTTTTCTTCCATCAGTTGTTTATACAAAAAAAAGCACACATATCAGATAAAAATCCTGCAATGGAATAAAAATATTTTAAGGTAAAGATACTTGATAACTCATTTTGAAATACCTTCATTTTTATTTTTTTTACCCCATGTTATAGTATAACAAAATATTTAAAAATCAAAGAGGAAGGGAAATATTTCGATTTTATTGAAATTAAATACTTAGGATGAATGAAAGCAATATTGGGGTGCATTTGTTTGGCTTTTTTTTTTTTTCTTTATGAAGAGCTTTGACATTTGGGAGTGTATTCCACCTTAGAAATTTAGCCAAATGTTGCAAATCTTGACATCTTTTGAAGACAGAAGGCCCATCGTACAAATAGCTGTAAACCACCTGGGACAAATCCTTAACCTGTATCTTGCATGTTTTGCTTTCTAAGCTGTACAAACACTAGCTAACACTATTTGAGCATCTTTAAATCCTTCTGAAGACAACTGAATGTACAACAAACTAGGCACAGTCAGAAAATGCACAGGGAAGGAAGGGAAAGAGCAGGGAGGAAATTACAGTCACCTGAAATGAAAATATTTGAAAATCTTTGAAAAAATAAAAGAGAACTTCAGGTGACAGGTTTTATATTGTCATAGAGGTGGTTGCTATGGTAAATCATTTCACTAAAAGATGGTTCCTTCTCAGTAACTCTCCGTATGCGACACAAAAGTTATCTATCACTAGAGCAAAATATGCATACATATTTTGTAGAACATGAATTCATCAGTCATATTTGTTTTAATGAGTGGTTAATCTATTGTTCTAGATTGCAAAGGTTTTATTAAAATTAAAACGTCTTATATAAAAACACCTTATTCCAATAAGCACAAAGGCTTTTAGCGTATGCAACATGTTTAGGACACCTGATTAAGCAATTCCAGATGGAAACAAGCAAGAGACAGGTGAGTGACAGAAAGTACACTACTTTTAACATCCTGACTGGAACAAAAAAAAAAGATCATGGAAATATATCACAACTGCTTAGATACTAGAACATTAGCAGTGCCGCGAACTGTCATAATTTTATCATGAAGTGTTTTTTTTTAGCCTCTCACAGCCAAGCCCTCTGAACTGAAGATAAATGAGTGAATAAACTTCTAGTTTCGGCTTCCTATGGAGGAAAAAAAATATATATTTTCCCAAATATTTTGTTTTCAAAGTGACTGTGTTCCTCACCAGGCTCCTGAATACATCAAGGCACCCCCTCTCTTCCTGCTCCCTAAATCTACCAAACAAGAGGACCTAGGGACTGTACTGCAGATGCCACCAGATCTGTGAAGCAAGGTTTCTTAGAAACAAGAAATAGCATGTAAGAGAGGCCCATGTCCAGGTCTCGTCCCACTAGAGTTTGGCCAGATGAACACTCACACCCAGTCCTAGGAAGGTCTCCAAAGTGAAGCAACCTAGGTGGAGCCAAGCACAGATATCTGGCTTGAAAATTTGATAAAAAGAGGAAGTATTAAGGAAAAAAAAAAAATTATTTAAAAACCTTAAAACTCTTTTGTGAGTCCAGCCAATCTTGGGATTTGGTCCTGGCTAGCAGTGGTTTTACCAGGGGCTAAAAGGGTCAGGCCACCTTCTCCTGCCCCAACACTGCTGTGATGTAGCACAGCTGAGGTAGGGAGATGAAGAAAGATGTACTCTCTGCAGATCAGAGAAATGCATTCAGCTTTCTATTTTGTGACAGCAAAATGTTTGCTCTTCTTACCACCCTACCAGCCAGGATGAATTTTCTTCAAAAGTCCAGTGTACAATGCACAGAATTTCTCAAGCATTTATTCTTGCCCTTCCTTTGTAGTAACTGAAAGACTCACTGGAAGTCGAAGAAGGCATTTAATAATTGACTGTATTTTTTTCACTTACAGAAAATAGAACTTTTCTTTAAAAAATAGATTAAAAACTCCTGATTCTGTCAGATAAAAAGTGAGTTAATTATACTACATTAAATTGCAGCAGGACATACTGACATCTGGTGGCCTTTCCTACCTACTAAAATTGCTCCCACCAGTTTCAGCAAATAATTCATGCAAGAATGGTAACAATGTCAAAATGACATTGTTTGTATCCGCCTAGGCTTAGAGGGTAATATTCAAAATCCAAGTTAAGAGGTAATGAGTCCGGTCCTCAGTAGCATGCTGAAGTGCTGCCTTTTAATTAGCTGCCGTGTTAAATCATGTTTGCTGCTGGACCTGGCTGCAGGCATCAGAAAGCCACAAGCTTTCATAAACAGCAATTAAGGGTGTCCGAGACGCCACAACAGCTCTGCAGCTGCTCTGGGAGTTATCAGGAGATTTCATAATGACACATTGCATTAAACAGAGCTGAAGCCAGTGGGAGTAAAAGCATCTTATTACTATTATTGCTGTTGTAGGATCTAGTAGGTCTAGTCAGGAACCAGGATAATATAACAGAAAGGACTATACAAACCATGAAAATGGTGGGCCTGCCCAAAGCAGGCTATAATATAAGACAAGGTACAGTCAAGAGATTGAAGAGGCTACAGACCAACACATCAGAGCCCAGCCCTTCAAGTGATGCAATTAAATAGGAAGTTTTATTTTAAAAGCAGAATCCTCTTGTGGCAGTGAAAGCAAGACACAGTAAGAATAAGGAAGGGGTGGGGGTGTATATAAATAAATATATAAATATAAATATAAATATAATTAATGCCTCCATGTGTTTCAGGTTATCTTCACCAGCCACTCTGAGAAGGAAGGAGTGTCTTCTTCCTGTTAAGAGAGCATAAATTTTGAGAGGAAAATATCTCAGGTTCATCTATGGGGAGGATCATTTATGGAACAGGAGGAGAAGACCTCCTGATGAGGTACAGCAAAGTTCTTGGGGAATACATTGTGCCATTACTGCTGTTTAAAGAGGAGCGAAAATACTGCCCTTTCCTCTTTGAAACAAAAAAAAAAGTTCTGTGTACTTTTGCACTCACTGTTGGTAAGAACACTGCTATGTCTCTATAGTTCTAAAGTCTCTTGTTGGAGAAGGTGAGAGAAGTGATACAGACCACTCCTCCATTTGCAGAAAGGAAAATCTAATGAGCCTCTGCTGTTAGCTGTTATTGAGAATTTCATTTTAGCTCAAGAGAACAAAATCCTCTCAGCAAAGGTTTTCCTGTCAGTTCCCAAATGCTGACTCCATCATAAAAGGTTATCAAGAACTGGGGTCTCCATCCCAGAGAACTGGGGGTCTACCAGAAATTGTATTAACCAATGAGATATGCTTCATTCCAAGGAGACATGTGGAAATTTCCCAAAGAAAAGACATTCAGAAAGACATCTCATAGTGTTAAAACCCTTAATTTTTTTCATGTCATTTTGGTTCATTTAATTTTCTGTGCTGTGATGTTGTAAGACTAAGGGTAAAGTAGCCCACCTATGGTTTATGGGCAACATTTGCAGTACTGCCTGAATAATTCATTCAACTTGCTGTCTACCATCTACCAGCCTCTTTCCTCAGGGTCCTTCAGAGGCAGGCAGAAAGCAAACCATAAGAATGAATAAATTATTCTCATAGCCCAGCATTTTCATGCTTTCTAAGCTCATCACCCTGTCTTCCCTGTTCATATGATAAAGGTGAAAGACACTTTTGACTGCAAAACCCAACACCCACAAACACGTCCATCTCGTGGCTGGTAAGAGTCCATTGCACAAAGGGGAACAAACAACTTTTGGTGGTGAGAGGACAGACATGGTCAGTGAAGCAATAGAGCAGGGGTGCACCATTCTTGCCCAGAAGGGACATGTTGCCAAAGTGAGCAGAGAAGTAGAGCGTGAGCACAGTAAAGTACTAAGTATAAGCTGTAGCACTCACATATCGACACAGGTGCTGCAAATTTACAAATTAGTATTTTAACATAATAACACCTGTTTGTATCAAAAAGTTACAAGAAGATGAATACAAATTACATAAATTAAATGTTTTGAATATTTGAATACTGCTAGAATGTGTAGACTAGACTTCCTTTTGAAAAATGTCATAAAAATCAGCACCTTCCTGGGAAACATTTCAATTTTCATAAAATTACTTTTATGACAGAAAACATCTCCGTTTTAATTGTTTCATCCAGTTCCAGTTATTGTTATTATTGTCATATTGTTATATTTTCAGCAATAATTTAAGCATTCTAAAGGTGGGCATAAGACACAGCCATTTCCCAAATACTTCTACAATCCAGGTAGACCACACAAATGGAAAAGGCAGGAGTGTTACAAAAAAACAACATAGATGGACAAGAGGTCTCTATACTTTAGTTCCGTGATATAGTAAGGGGCGAGGAAAGTGGGAAATCCCTTCACAAGTTATGGACCATTCCAGAATGGAGGAAGTGTGAAAGCCTATAGGCTGAAATGATAAGAACGTGCTAGAAGATGAGGCTAACTGGGAGAAGACATGAGGGCAGGTTTGTGAGGGCAGCTTTGGTCAGCATGAAGCAGGCAAGGAAAGGAAATGAAGGAGCTAAGATGAGAGATGCACTCAGGAGCTTCTTATGGCCCCTGGCCATGAGCCTGTAGTGTTGCTTCAAAAGAAGCAACACTTTATGGAACAGGAGTAGAAAACCCCCTGAATGCAGATAATCCCACTAGTGAGCAAAGAAGATGACTTTGAAGGAGGGAAAAAAATCTTCAGCCACAGAAATCCACCAAAAACAGAGGCATGGCATAGAAAGGATGCTTACATCTTGATGTAAACAATTGGTTTCGTAATGGGTATGGAGGAGAAATAAGTAAATGCTGATGAGCCCGCAAAATATGACCGCATATTATGATTGCCCTCCAGGCAAATGACCACTCACGGTTCTTAAGTCAAAAAAAAAATAGTGATGGAGTTATTTATTATAACTGCCCACTAGAACAAACACATTTAGCTAATGACCTAAACCCAATAGAATATCCCAGTTACTCCATCAAAATCAAAACATTTGTGTATTTTCTGACAGCCCATTTCATGCTAGCACAAGGCACCTGCAGCAAGCTTTCGAATTTAGTTCTTTTAAAATTTTGCAGTTTGCTCTGTTACCCAGTAGACACTCCTGTTATGTGATTTTTCAATATAAAACTATTTCTAAGGTGAATTTTTTAAAACGTGTACAATATTATCACAATTTTAAGGAGAAATAACTAAATTTTTGTGGTGCATTCATCTGATGTATCTTCTTGTTAACAAAGAGAGTTCACTGGATGGACGTTTACAAGCCAGACAATCAATTTATTATCACTAGGTTTAAATTGAGGGACATAGTGCATTTGAAAAATGAATGTGTTTTATTCATGTACTAGTCTGCTAAATCAGAAAAGCTGTCAGCAATGGTGAAAGCCTAAATCACAGTTGGAAAACTATGAAGATTCATATTTATCAAGGAACACCTTCATCATTTTTTATGTATGTTAATATAAAACTGGGAAGTCTTCAACTGCAGTATACTAGAAACTAAAAATCAAACCTGAAGAAAACTTCACAGTCTCAACTTCATTCAAAAAATCTAAAATAAAATATATAGAGTAAACTAAAAGAATTTGATACAGATATATCAGAGAAGTCTACTTCTTAGATGTATCAGTACACTACTACCTCAATAATATTTCTAAAAACCAAAGGCTTTGTACATAAAAAATTGGTTTTCAAAGAAGAACACAGGAGACACTACACAGAACCTGTAGTTCCAGCATGTGGCAAAAGGAAACATAAAGTTGAAACCACTGTGGAAAGTAGCATGATTTAATAGCTGTTTCACATCTATAGCCTCAAGAGACTGCTACAGAGAAGCCTTTGGCAAAGCCTATACTGGCTTAGTCAGGAAATTGATATTGCTCCTCATCTCAGTTTTTCATCACCACTAGTTCATTCTATGGGCATTCTGTGTTCTCTATCTGAGGTCAGCCTACCACTCTGAAGCTCTTACAACCATGAAGAGATTTGTAGCTGAATTGTCCACGTGCTTTCTAAATAAATCAGTTAAGAGAAACTACATCTGATAGAAAACTTCAGGCAAATGTTAGTCAAGCATCACTGAACTATGAAAATAAGCAGAGGCAGGGCAGAAGGATTAGCTGCCTATATCAAATTGGTACCTAATAAGAAAAGAGAACACAAAAGAATATGCAGACATAATTTAGAATTGCATTACTTTATAATGCTTCTTTCCTTTCAAACCATAACTCCGGAAGGCTTCTTAGACTACTTAGGAGCAAGCCAGATTAGACCCACCAGGTAGTGAACTCTTGCATATAATTCATTGTAGTGAAATTCTGGATGCAATTTGTTTTACAGCTTAAACTGGAATGAAGCCACCGGAGTGCAGACATTGCCTCTGGCAGTCTCTGGGACAGCAGGTCAGGCTGGGTCACTCCAAAGGTTCAACAGCACACCTGGCAGAGAGAGCTGGCTGCAGGAGAAAAAGGCCTTTGAGCACCAGCTGAGCCCCCATTTACAAAATCAATTATTTAGAAGACATCCACACAGATTACCTAAGAACTGTGCCTACAATGTAGTTGGCTTGCCATGCTCACGCATCTGCATGCAAATATTAAGACTAAGTAAATTCTTTGAAAGAGAAAAAAATTTACATGATCAGTCTCCCCATTTTAAAAATATACGTGACTTCAGGAGTATATATCACACAAAGCAATGGTATCATGTGGTGTTTGATACAAATTATCTTAGATAAAAGAATACTGTGTGTGAAAATTGTGTGGATCACAGTAGGAAGCCCTGGAAAAATTAAGAAATTGATATGTGTGAGTAGCCACTTTATTTATTAATTACTCCATAAGAAAAAGGCAAAAAGATTAGCTACTAGGGAGTACTATCCCCCAGACTTCACTTTAATATATACTGTGTTCAGTTTCCCAGCAGCAGAAGCAAGAGCGTACGTATGCCCCAGCTCTCAGGGCATTAGTTCATGAATTCAAGTAATGAGGGTTAGAGCAGCATTAACCTTGTGAAACTTTCTGTTAGAAAATACTCCCCACACTTTCTTAACTATTACTATTTAAATTTACACAATAAAGTAGAACTTTTAGCATTCTGAATTGAAGAATAATCTTTTATCATTGGAAAATTTAAATTGCTCCTGTATAGCTTTATTTACTGGGATAAAGAGTCCAGGTAGTGCAATAATTTTAAAATTTACTTCATTCAGTGTTTAAATTTTAAACATCAGACAGGTTCCCATAAACACTAATGAGTAACCAGAGGCCAAACTAGAGTGTCATGCATCAGCTTTCATTCAGTCTAACAGAAATTGATCTCTGCTTAAATTGAGTAAGATTTCCTGAGCAAATCTTCAGATTTAGGCCTCATTAGACAAATCTCTCCTTCTCCCTAAAAAGGAATTCTTTCCTGTCTCATAAATACAAAAGCCTTCAAGAAGTAGGACTCTTTCTCATTAATGTATATAGGAAGGTCTCATTGCAAAACAGTCCTGTGCAAGTCCAACAGAATTTCATACTTCAGTCCAAACAAAAGGAAGAAGAGACAATGATGAGCAGCAGAGCCCTAAAACCTTTCCACAGTGAAACCTTGGTTACTTACACTACTGTGTGTGTCACCAGCTGTTTGGCCACAGAATGGGCTAAACTGGAAGGCACTTCTGGACATCATCTAGCCCTATTCCCCATCTCAAAGTTGGACAAAGGACAAAGACTCCACCACCTCTCTGGACAACACGTTCAGTGCTTGGTCACCTTCTCAGTAAAGAATGTGTTTCCTGATACTCAGACAGAATCTCCTTCACATTTGGACATGGTTTCCAGGAGGATGTACTCCATCACTGTTCTAGGGAGTGAGGTAAAGTTGATCAGCCTGTAGTTCCCCAGATTCTCCTTCTTGCTCCTCTTGATAGCTGCCTCTCAGTTCAGAGTCACCTGTGCCCAAGGTGCCATGTAACTGTATTTGTGTGTTCTGAATCCAGCTTACCATGTCTTGCACAGGAGTGGAAGAAAACAATGACACCACAGCTCTGCATAAGTACATAATTACCAACCATCTGGAGAGATTCTTGCTCATGCTTGTCTGGGCTGGAACTATCTGTAAAACTATCTGCATCCATCTGCAGACAGTACAAGATACTTTGCAAGTATTTTGCACAAGTATCTGTAAAGATACTTGTGCAAGAAAGTGAGTTGCACACTAAGAACCTCAGAATCAGAAGTGTTGGACTGAAAGTGCTGTCACTACATTTGGACATAAAGTTAAACACTTAAATATAATCTAGCCACTCAGGGTTCTCTTCAGAGTCAGAGGTCGAACAAGGTGGAACAGAGAACAATGGCCAGGCAGATTAACAGGTCACACTCTAAGTTTCTTTTTTCAATAGCTTTTTACCTCTACTATTTGTCTTCTAGAATAATACAGTTCAAATGCTCAGCCTTTCATCCTAAATCATATTTTTTAAAGGTTTGGTTATTGTTATTATTCTCTTACATGTTCTTTCCAATTTATTGGCATCTGCCTTAAATGAAATACCCAGTATCAGTTCACCGAACTCCAGCCAAAGCTTGGTGGAAAAAAACCTTACTACTGCCAGTTTAGCAGTGATTAATTGACATGTTCTCAATACAAAACTTGCATTAGCATATCCCACAATGATACTTCCTGTTAATGGTTTAGTATTGTGCTGTTTAGTCAAAACCAGTTTGTATTCACTCAAATCCTTCTTTTCCATGTTAACTGTTGTACTTTGCTTTATACTAATTCTTAGCAATGAGTCCTTGTTCTGCCATTTTGTGCCATGTCTTCTTGATATCCATCATTAAATCACCCTGACACAGAACAGTTGTATTTTCCTTATCTTTACCATGCACCCAGACATATCACACACAAGCAAAGAGGGTTTGCAACAGCATCATTTTACTTTCAGAGTAGCTTTAGCAAAATAATGGCTAAAATGGTAGAAATTATACAGTACAATATACTCTAAACCAGGAAGAGCAATGACAACTCATGAAGCAAAATCTTCCCCAAAACTGTAAGCTTTCCAAATTCATGAAGATATGTTGCTAACCAGAACAAGTAGAAACCATGAATTACTATAAAATGCTATTAGAGGCAACAATTTAATTGTTTTACATTCTTAATTGCTCATATAAAATATAAACCTTGTTAAATTAAAACAAATACTGAGAAAAAGGAGAGGGGGGATAAATGTTGAAATATAGACAGTCTAGTACATGCTCAGGCCAAGGAATGTAACAACAGGAGAGCTATAAAACAGAACAGGGAAAGAGAACTATAACAAAATGGAAGTGTCTTTACCAGGGCAAGAGGTAATTAACCCCACCAACAAGGTAACAGTCTGCAGCAAGGAGTTCAAAAAGAAAGTATAGAAAGGTGAAGGTGCATTTTAAGACAGACACCACCTCAACTTCAAATGAAAGTAAAAAAGTCATAAGAGGCAGAGTTAGAATCCAATCCAAGGATTATTTCTTGATGTCACTAGGACGCATGAGATAACAAAAAAAAATCAAACCCAAAACAGGTTCTCTGTTAGCATGACTGACACACTGAATAATCCAGTCTCAAAGCGAGGACTACATCATAATTTTCTATAACATTTAGTCTAAACATGCAGAAAATGTCACTGTAATCACTACACAGGAACAATTCCAACTTCCTGGAAATTGCCTATTGTCTATGTTCCTGGAAATAATCTATGAAGAAGAGCCAACCTAGAAATGCCATCAACACTTGAAGACTGTATTTATGGAGATTTTCCTTTTTCTTAACTATGTTTTTCCTCTTTGTTAGTATTCCTTTGGTTCATGAATATTCATATTTCACTTTGAACTTTGATTCAAAGTATATTCATCTTTGCATTCTAATAATTAAATCATAGCAGACAAGAAAATATGCTTTTATTTGGCAGGAGGGAAACAAAGGAAGCAAGGGGCTATCTTTTTCATCTTGTAACTTGTGTTTGACACAGTGAATTAGAGCAAAGACTATAGTTTACCAGTGTATAGGCTGCAGAGTCCAGAGAATAGAACAAGTTACTGCAGTCTTAAAAGGAATCTGTTCCTACAGGAACTTTTCTAAAAATACATTTACATGAATTTTGTATGTTTATTGCAGACATGTGGGTAAAGAATAGATGTGCTCTCTGGCAATAGAAATATCAGGTCTTGGCATAGCTAATTTTTCCAAAGACAACTGTAGAGAGTTTTATTTCACCAACACCCCCCCACTTCAGTGTCTTCAGTTCATCTGTCTTTATGTGCCTTCTTTTGTCTCCCACCTCTTTTTACCTAAATCACCTATTATGCATCTTTCTGGTCTAGTTTGTCCTATTAATTGTTATAAGTGGTATAATAGTATAGAAAAAAGTGTATAAATTCATGGTTTGGGTTTCAGGCAATTAGTGAAAAGTAGTAACCTCTGTATTGTCTTCATTGTATTTGTCTGTTTGCCCTTATTTGCCTTAAAAAATATAGCTGTTTTTCCCTGCTTGAAGCAACAAGGTACTAAAAACCAATTTTCCACATGCAGTCAGGACTAAAACTAGTGATAAATATAAATGAGTCTGACATAACATTCTTCTACTTAATTCTTCAATTGTGCATATGTGAGCTGCTCTCCCAGCTTGTCACACTAGAAGAATGCAACAATTATAGAGTGTTGCTCCCTTTGGAAATAGTTTGAGGTCTGTATTTATTGAGGCTAAGGAACATGTAGACAAGTAACAAGAAAAAGAAAAATGTTTTCTCCCACAAATAAACAATTCAAGAAGGATTGAACAATCTTATCGTCTTTTATTTTACTTTGTGAATCAGGACTTTATAAATAAATTCACAAAAGTGGGTGTGAATTAACTTTTAAAAGGAAGAAAAGACATGTAATGAGTTTTTTCGGGATCATCTATTATCTTTCCAAATCATGAGTTAAAAGAAGTGTCATTACAGAAATACAGAATCACTGAATGGCCTCTGGAGGTCATCTGGTTCAAGTCCCCTTCTCAACAGGGTCATCTAGATCCGATTGTCCAGGTAGCTTTTAAATATCTCCAGGTTGGAAACTCCACAACTCCGCAACCTGCCAGCACTCTCTCACCCTTACAGTATTAAAAATGTGTTTCCTGATGTTCAAAGGGAACCACCCGTGTTTCACTTTGAGCTCTCTCCCTCATTCTGTCACTGCACACCACTGAAAAGAGCCTGATCCTGATCTCTTTTCACCTTCCCTTCAGATATTTGTATATATGATGAGATTCCCCCAAGAATTCTCTTCTCCAGACTAAACAGTCCCAGCTCTCTTAGCTTTTCCTCAGTTCTGAGATGCTCCAGCCCCTTAATCATCTTAGTGGTCCTTTGTGGGACTCTCTCCAGCAACTCCACATCTCTCTTTTACTAAGGAGTCCAGAACTGGACACAGCACTCCACTTGACTTGCTGGCAATACTTCATCTCAGGCAGCCCAGAATTCCATATTTCTTTCTTGCTGTAAAGGCACATTGCTGGCTTATGGTCACCTCAGTGTGCAGTAGGACTATACAATTGTTTTCCAGCTGGTCAGGTCCCAGACGCTGTCTGAGGTTGTTCATCCCCAGGTGTAGGATGTTGCATTTCCCCTTGTTGAACTTCATGAGATTCCAGTCAGCCCATTTCTCCAGTCTGTGTTGCCCTCTGGATGGCAACACAATCCTCTAGTGTACCAGGCACTGCACGCAGCTTTGTGTCATTAGTACACATGGTGAGGGTATGCTCTGCTACATCATACAGATCACCAATGAAGATGTTGAACAGGACTGGACCCAGTATCGACCCCTGGGTTACACCACTACTTGACGGCATCCAACTAGACGTCGCACAACTGATCACCACCCTCTGGGTCCAGTTACTCAGTTTTCAATCCATTCTGCTGTCTGCTCATCCAGCCTCTCTATGAGGAAACACTGTCTGTGTCCACTACTATACACATTCATCTTGAGAAAAAAAATCAGTAATAGTGAATACTTTAACACCAGAATTATTTTCCAAAGGAAAATAGAAGTGCCAGAGTTCTTTCTTTTAATTATCACCTTTTACATGATACTAATCAACTTCTAAAGGTATTAATCAACATTTAAGGTTTTAAATCCCTTAAAATTTGGGTACCTTCAGAGGTGAACCTACGTCTTTATATACGCATCTGAATTACAGATTTGGCTTTGATGGAATAAGTGCCTTCAAGCCCTATTGGCAAGTGTTTGAAAACTGTGGCTTTGAGGATTTTTTCATCAGAAATAAACTTAAGAAGTTTCCATTGTCTGTTCTCTTGCTTCATCTACACCTGAAGGCCTTCCTACAACCATGGAGAAGAGCAACAAATAACTTTACAAGATTTACTGTATCCCACTAGTAAGATCATTAATGTCTAAATTATTGAAGTGAGAAAGTAAGAGGACTGAGAAAACTGAAAATAATTTTTTCTTGATGACAAAATTTGGTGTAAATTATTGGTCCATTCAAGTCAGAGACAACATTGACCTCAGTGGAGAAAACAAATTTTTTATTAAAATTCACATATTGTATTAAATTTAGATATACAGGTTGAACAGAAATAATTCATAAAGTATATGGAGATTAATTGTTTCTATAATTCCTAAACCACATAAATGTGTTTATGTTTTGAAATTAAGTTCAGCTGCATTTCATCTTAATATGACAAAGGAAAAGTCAAAACATTCAGTTTAGTCAATGCTAAACAGAATCTGTACAACCTTTTACAGTTGTCAGCCATTTTTCTCTGTTGAACTATTTTGCCTCATTTGGGAAGGATTTGCACTTATTTTGGTCTACCAAAAGCAAAGTAAAAGCGAAGAACCTGCTCTGCAGTGCATGTCATCTAGCTGTACCCATGCATGAGAGAAATTGACTCATGGCTCACCATATCACCAGTTACCTACTGCTCAGCACTCTTTCAGATGTTCACTGAGCTCCATATATCTAAAGTAATCATTTTAGCATGGGCAACAGTAATGTGTGAGGAAGATAAAGGGAGAAAGACATCTGACATCAACCATTTTAAGCAAGAGAATAGATGCCTACACCATAAAAAAGGAGTTTTTAGTGGGATGCTATTAATCCATAACAATGTCTTCTTGCTGTGATTATGACAAATTATAAAGAAGTCAAGAACAAGGAGCCTGGGAAAGCTTGTAAAATCTAGTGTTTATTTTGATGACATCAGTCATTTCTTGAACTGTGATGGCTTCAAGTTGCATGTAAGTAAATACTTCTTTCAGAAACTTCAGTCCAAATATCAGAATTTGTTCCAAGACAACAGTTATCCACTTTCTACAGGTGAAGCAGAATATAAACTTCCCTGTTGATCACAAATGTAATCACAGATTCTGTTACAAGGCTAACAATTAACATATTTACTGATTCTTTAATGACTTTAAGTTTCTTGTTAGCCATTGCTTGCTACTAAGAAATTACATAACTCCTGTTGCTAGGAATCTTTAAAATCAGACTGGACAGAACACTACAAAGTGCACTGCGGGAATCAATCCTGAATTGTCAGAAAAACTGACTTTAGAAAGCCTAATACACCATTTCATCTCTAACTTCTACACTTCTCTGCTGTGGCCTTCATTGTTTCTGAGTTAAGCCTGTGACTGATCATTAATACCATGTTTTCATGAGTTTGATCTGTGATGTTAGCTTTAATACTTCTCTAAATCTGCTCTTACCTTTAAATACACCACTATCTCTGCTCTGCAAGCTGTCTTCCCCTAGGAATTTCTGGTGACATTTTAAGTTATTTTAAAAAAGAAGGTAAGAGCATTCAGACAACAACCTCCCACAAAATTAAGCTCTTCTTACTTTGTAAGACCTACATGGCCATTCTACAAAACTGCCACTAGCCACTGGGTCCTCTGCAGATTTAGAGAACCAAGGGAAACACTGAAACTGAAAGCAGTCTCCGATTAAATAAAATATTTTATTTATCTTATGTAATATATATATATTAATTAATAAAAATATTCAAATTCAAATATTTTAACTAAGATCTTGTTTTACCTGTCATACTACTTGACTGGATCCCACACATCAAAAAGTAATAAATCATTCAGCCATTAATATGGCTGAATAGGAGGACATTCATGGAAGAATCACTCTCAGTCATTATCCAAAATGACTCATGGAATTATTTGTGACTTGTTTTGGACTGTAAAGATTTCTTGCAGTTAGTTCATTAATATTTATCCAATGCTCAGCAATCATAATTTAAAATCAGTAAGTTAAGTAGGACAATTAGCACACGTTAAAACTGAAAAGCGTTACTACTGTGGTTTTATAAGGTTGAATAAACACATTTTACAGCTTTATTGTATGCTAGTAGGCAAAAGCAGTGCTACTGATTTTGCTCCAGTAAAGTGAACGGGAGCTTTGACACTGAGTTCAAGGACAGCATAATCATGTTCCAACAAGATAGATATTAATAGTCAAGTGCAAAAGTCTTGAATGAAAATGAACTTAGCAGTAAAAGTTTATATCTTCACCCATAAGAAAATGGACCTTATTATGTTTTTTATTCTTCATATAGCCTACTTCCAGGCTATATATCTGGAGAATGATGACTCTTAATCCTGATATATTTTGTGCTAGATGTTGTGCATCGTGTACTCAAAATGCTCTTCAATACTCTAAAGCAAAAGCCAGGCAGTGCTTTCTCTTCAACTTAGTTTATAACACATTTATCTAAGGCTTGTAGGTGCTGACATAAAATCAATTAATAAATGCATGCATAATTATCATTATTAAGACCATCATGCAAGTGAGCTCAAAACTGAGTATTTGGGGCTTTTTTTAATAAGATAATTATCTTGCTACTTATTAATTGTCTAGCAGGTATATTAGCATGAAAGGTTAAATGACAATCTATTATTTGTACTGTGCATATCACCCATGAATCAATAGTTGTTTCCATCCCCCATGAATAAGAGCTAAACAGTATGTTAGTCAAATTCTATCTATAAATTAAAACAACCCATTGAAAAAGCGTATTATTTTGCATGCTTGTGGGCATAGGTGTAGGCATGAAAATAGTCCCATTCTAAATGGGACAGTGATTATGTGTCATGCAGCAGCGTCACACTGCAGCTATGGCATGGAACCAGCAGGCTCTGATAGGGAAGCCAACAGCTTCATGCTTAGCTCTGCAATTTCACAGAAACCCTGCGTATCTATTTCCATGTGTGCATATCACAAAATCACAGAATGGTAGGGGTTGGAAGGGACCTTCAGAGATGATCTTGTCCACCCTTGCTGCCAAACAGGTTCATGTAGAGCTGGATAGACAGGAACACATCCAGACAGGTTTTGAGTATCTATCTCCAGAGAAGGAGACTCCATAACTTCTCTAGGCCTGTTCCTGTTCCAGTGCTCTGGCACCCTCAAAGAAGTTTTTCCTCATGTTCAGACAGAATTTCCCGTGTTCCAGTTTGTGCCCTTTGCCCCCTGTCCTGTCACTGGGTATCACTGAAAAAAGATTGGCCCCATCCTCTTGACACCCATGATGTCCCCCCTCAGTCTTCTCCAGGCTAAACAGACTCATTCCCTTGATCATCTTTGTAACCCTCCAATGGAATCTCTTCATTAGTTCCCTTCTTGAACTGGGGAGCCCAGAACTGGACACTGGACTCCGGATATGGCCTCACCAGGGCAGAGAAGAGGGGGAGGATAGCCTCCCTCAACCTCCTGGCTACTCTCTTTTTAATGCACCCCTGGAGACCATTAGCCTTCTTGGCCACAAGGGCACATATACATACACATATACACTCCCACCAAATTAGAGATCCTACATTGCACATGTATTTTGCATGAGAGAACATAAGAGCTTGCCTTGGCTCCTCCTCCTACTTCCACAGGTAGTAACACAAAAATATATTTGTGCAGACTATCGTATCTTTCTTTCCCTATTTAAACCTGGAATATTCTGATTAGCACATCCTAGGGTGTACAAGAGATTGATGTAATGCCCCTATTTCTAGCAATGAATCAACTCTTCAGCATGATATGGATACCTATTAATTATGTAGTGCTCCCATTTTACAAAATCTGTTTGCGGACTCTGTCTGGAATACTAATTAGTTATACAGTACATATTATAGGCTTTATTTCTCTCCAACCTACATATGTCTAGCCACTGTTATTCGCTGTGGCTATATTTACGTTCCATTTATATTGCTTAACCCTTAGCTCTTCCTGCATTCAGTTGTTAACCCCTAAAGCTCAGTTACAGGATCCCTAACCAGGTTTCCTGACAGTGCTGAAGGTCAGTGCCTGGATGATACCTCAGCTTGAAACTGGGGCTAACAGAGGACTTCATGGTCAGGAATACATATTAAAGGGATAGTAAGACCCGTGCCCCACCACAGAGGCAAAAGAAAGTGTCATCATCCTCACCAGGCCAAACCCAGCATTCAAGCCTAGATTAAATAACCACATAAAAATATCATGAACATGAAGTTATCTGCACCTTTCAGGTATGACTGATTGAAATTATATGTTTCTCTTTTGAAATCTCAAGAATGCTTAAATATCATAGTGATTTATCCTATAGCCAGTGACAACTGATATTTTAACAAGACACTTGCTATTTGCACTTCACCTTGCTATTTTCAAAGATATGATTCTATGTTCAAAACAGCAGGGAAAATGTTAGCTTTTAGTGGTCAGCAAGAGCTTTCCCAATTGTCATAATGGGATTTGATCACTACCTAGATGAGCAGGCTTTTTGCCCATTAACAGAAAAAAGTGTAATTTTTCTAGCAGATTCACAACCACAATAGATGAATGAAAGAAGCAGAGACTGTAATTGCTTCTGTTCTTCCAGTTTCTATTTTGTACAAACTATTCATATAAAAACATATTTTAATTCAGATAAGATACAGAATTGAGATGTCTCAGTTACTCATTTGTAATTTCTTAAGTGAAAGCTGAAGATAAAATGGAAATCAAGACATTCTAGTTGCTGAGATCTTCCTGCTCGAGTTCTTCAAGAAAATTGGTATTTGAGACAGGGAAGAAAGAAGTCAGCTATTAACAGGGTTAAGGAATTCCATTAGAAGCAACAGGGTCTGAATAATTAGTTAACATGGAGCAGGAATACTGCTTAAGGTCCTTTTAAGACACACATATGTCGTGTAAGAGTTAGCTTGCTTGCACTGTGTAATGTGACCATACCAAAAAGTCATTGTAGTATTTTTTAAACATTCTCCCATTAGTTAATAGATTTCATGTCACATACAGAGCACTGCATAGAGTTAATTTCACATGGGAAGCATAGATTTCCCCATAATTTCTGTACCTGGGTGGATAAAATTCATTGAATTACTTCTCATCCTATGACAGGGAAAGTAGAGTTTGATTCAAAGACATCAATTATATCAGTAATGTAATTTACGTGGAAGATGCCTTAGGGGTGTCATGCTTGAACACCTCCTCTTTATTATACATATGGAGAAATCTCTGGCATACTGTAACTCTAAACATTTTTTCAGGCAGTTTTCATGGAAAAATTCTTCAGTTTTTTCTCCAGTTTTCATTTTCTTATCTATTCTTGACTTTCCAACTTAACTTTTGCAGAGGTTATATTTTACCAGTTCTGGGATCTGAATGTCTTTCTGTTCCATTTATACATCTGGAATATTTACAATTGCTCCCTCAGAGATCTACAGACAGGTTCTCAGACCATTTGTCCCTTGACTAGTTGTTAAGACTATCTAAATTGCTGTATGTTCTTATTTTAGGTCTCCAGCTAAGTCTATGTCATAAGGTTATAAAAAAATCACTGAATGAGCTAAAATTCAATGTCCCAGTTCTTCACTTCATAGTATCTGCACACAGATAAGTTTTGAAGACTTGTTTCATTGTGTTCCTATCAAGAAGGCATTTAAATTCTATAAGGAGACAGTCAAAATCTTTGTGAAAACAGAGACCTATTAATTCTTTCCCCTTCTTTCAGTGAGGTATTAGGTCAAATTTAAGCAATTCTGGCCAAGACTGACATTCATTTCAGATGCTATTTTTACTTTCTAAAGCCGTTTCACAACCTGTAGGTATGAATGTGAAATATTCATTGATCAATTTTCAGTACAAATAGGATAGGTTATCAGAAGCTTGTGCACTTCTACATTATGCCCTAAACTTTAAAAGCCTTTCAGGGACTGATCTTTCAAACACTTAATTGTATAATCAAGTTTAATGGAGTTGCTCACGTGCTTGAAATTAAGCGTCTACTTCAGTATCATGCTGAACTAGATGCTAACTCTTCTTTATTACAACAATTACAGAAGCCCCATTTTTTCTTTTAATTTTACCTATCCTATGAGACAAACATATCCATAAAACCCAATCTGTTATTGTCATTCATATGTTCAATAATCCTCAACTGACATCACCTGAGCCTGGAGTAGATAATAAATAAAGAAGTTTGTAACTGCCAGGGATAAAACAAGACAGTTACATGAATGATTGAAACATTTTAAGTCTTCTTAGAACATAGTAAATATAAAGAGACTAAGAAAAGGAAAGCAAATGAATGCTGTCTTAGAGTTAGTTACCTCTTGAGCTATCAAAGAAATCTCTAACATCATGAAACATGCAATATCCTTGCAAAAGACTTCTGTGATGAAGATACAATATTTGATTCCAACATTGTTCATATTTGTGCAAATCTGATACAAAACACTAATTTGTATAAAGGCATGACCCTGCAAATGTCTGTAAGTAAGCAATTTCTATTAAATTTCTGGGAGTTTGAGGATGGAGGACACATGAATTTTGAAGGAGGCACTCAGTGTCTTTCAGACCATCTCATAATAGCCAGTCATACAAAATCACATATCTAAAAAATCAAGGGGGGGGCTTTAAATTCATCTTTGCATTTTGCAAAAAGTCAGGCATGACATTTAAGGATAGCTCTTGTCAGATGCAAGTCAATCTACCTTTATACCCTCTCACTTTGTACTTCATGCCCCCAGGCTTTTCTCAAAGTTAATAGGCTGATACCTTCCAAAACATATAAATTCATACCTGCCAAAATACAGGGAGTCACACTGCTGCCTCTTTTCACACTCCATCTGCTGCATTTGTTATTTCCAACCACACTTCCTGCCATGCCACCTCCCACTTGGGCCTGTAAACTGGAAAATGTTTATAACTGGGCACACCTTAGAAATTAGGAGTGATTCTTGCCTGTTCTACCTCTGCCTACATTGCT
The DNA here is from genome assembly GCA_004320125.1 of Scolopax mira. Classification (NCBI taxonomy): domain Eukaryota; kingdom Metazoa; phylum Chordata; class Aves; order Charadriiformes; family Scolopacidae; genus Scolopax; species Scolopax mira. The sequence goes on from BJBW01008805.1 coordinate 121,899, forward strand.
TCCATTAGATGAGAGGCATGTTGTAATCAGCATACTTTCTTCTGTGGTGTAAAATCTTAATCATGTTGTTACACTATAGCTTCTGAAGACTTAAGTGATGGTTCATTAATAAACACACAGAGAGTGAAAAAAAAGGAGACCAGCCAGATCCCCAGGCAGCTGAGGATAGCACTCATGTCTTATGTCCTCTCATATTGTTCCTCTCTTATTGTTCCTCACAACGGAAGTATTCGCAGATCTGCAAGCAAAGAATTTATTTCCCAGTTCCATCATGAATCATTTAAACTGATACAAGTTTTGAAGTGTGGGTAGTCTTTACACTATTTTTAATATTACTGCATTAAAGCAATACCAATAAAACAACAACATTCAGTGTAGTGTCTTCATATAGTTACCATGGCAATACTCATTAGATGTTCCATGCCAAAACAAAGTGCTTCAGGTTACTTTGAAAATGTCAAAAAAAGCTTGAAATTGTTCAGTTTTGTCCTAATTCTGTCATGGCAAGTATGACACAGGAAGAGCTTTGATTTTTTTTTTTTGCAACATCAACTTTTTGCAGCAGTATTTTCCCAAAATAAGATGCTTTGTTTATGCCTCACATTAAGAAGAGTTGGAGGGGAACAAGGATATATCATTAGGGACACAGAAGTAGAAATCAAAATAGCATTAAAAAGAGGGAAGAAGAAGACGAAGAAGAAGAAAGAGCACAGCAGTATGAGATTGGAAAAAAGTATTTTATTTCACAATGACGTAAGGAAAATAGAAAATCCTTTATAAAGGCAAGATATCCTTTGATTTATGTTTATGGAAGAGGAATTCAAATAGGAGCAGGCTCAAAGAAGCAACATCACAATGATTAGGAGAATAGAGAATTTTTGATAACACTTAATATTTATTATCAAACAGGTGAAATTACTTTCACCTGCTTAGCCTAGGAAAGCAGCTATCAAATGGGACATAAGCCTTTATAAATACATTAAGAGAGGTATTTGACAGGGAGGAAAATTTTCTGAATTAAGGGATAATGAATAGTACAGGCACAAAATCAACTGCCTGTAAATTGGCAAGAAATATGTTTGCACAGAAAACCAGATTTCTTGTCACGTGCAGGGCTGAATACCCTATGATCCTATGATCTTTTCCAGCAGGAAGATGAAGATGTTTAAAGCTGAGCACAGAAGGACAGAGATCCCCCACCTCGTTCACAGCTGCGCTGAATCTGTGTTTTCCCCTGTCCCAGGGTACTGGTCTAGCAGCCCTTCAGCCTCGCAGTCACTCTTCATCCTTTGCCTCATTTTGATCAGAGGTGACTCTGTTTCTGTGCGATGGAGATTCATGAGGTTTTGAAAGGTGTTGCCTGACAGGTAGGAGCTCTAGCAGGGATTCAAACTGGCTTTGGGAAAGGTTCATTTACGGAAGTTTATGGAGGCCTTGCTAAGCTGCATGTGTTTTTCTAATAATGGGTTCGTATGAAGCATGAAGCTGTTCGGTTAATGATTGACACTGTTGCTGTTCTGTGAGAGCAAAAGTCCCAGGTGATCCTAAATCTGATCTCACCAAACTAAACTCTTGCATGATCCTAAATCTGATCTACCAGAGGCCAGGTAAAGGCTGGCTGATGATGTGGATATTTCCAAGTAGGGAGGGGGCTCAGGTGACTCCTTCCTGAGTTTAGGGGAAACTGAAGACTTCCTAGCTGTGCCTGACCAAGCAGGGCCAGGAGCTGTTCCTTCACTGGCTGAAAACAGAAGGCAGAAACAGAAGGCATCCTCCCCTATAGGAACACCCATAGCTGTGCCCATGCATTGTCTGGAGAGGGACAGCTGGCACAGGCCAAAGCCAGGACAGGGACTGTGTGGACAGCCAGAAAGTACAGGCATAAGCATGTTCTCTTGAGCCCCAGAGCCACCACACAGAGGTTTAGCTGGAAGGGACAGGATTTGTCCTGTCTCCCTTGTGACCTGCTGCAGCTCTGCAGCAATCCTGTCCTGTTTGTCCCTATAATGGAAAGCGGTGCATAACTCTAACAATAATGCACTCAGGTGAATAAAATCCAGCTGACACCACTTAGTTATATTGTTTCTGAAGTGCCAGCAAGACTGAAAAACTAGTAAAAATTATTTGCAACACTAGCAGTTGTGTTTATGAATGCAGAGGGGGAACAGATCTGCTGAGTATGGAGGTGTTGCTGTATTTTACAGCACAGCTTCTCATGTAGAGTCCATATCCCCTAAATTTAGCACCGACAATATTGTCCATCATCAGCTCAGCAAGTGCTGTATGAGTGAGATCAGCACACACAATTTTTCTACAAGAGGCAATCTTTAATGCAGTGTTGGGTGAATAACACTATTTTTAAGCTATTCTCAGAACAGGACAATGTTTCTTATTTACAAATAACACCACCGGTCACTGCTTTAATCTACACCTTTCATTCATTATGGATAGGCCAGAGCATTTGGTCATAGATCTCTCAGTCTGGGGATCCATTAATCTGTGGTGAGCTGAGAGGTGATTTATCTATGGCATAGAAGAGTCTCCTGGGCTCCTGGAAAGGGACAGTGCTACCACGGGCTTCCTTGCAGTTATTCCCCCACAGTTACACTCCCACAGCTGTCCACAACCGAGCCTACACCTCTCCAGCCAGCAAGTGTAGTCACCAACCATGAGGCTGTAATATTTGATTACAGTCCAGCTGACAATCAGTTGCATGTTTGAGGCAGAGAAATAAATCCCAGGCTCCATCTCAAACCATAGCAGCAGCAACAGTCTGCCTATCAAGGACACACATACAAAAGCTCACACCACAGGTAATTTGCACCATAAAATCCCAGATTACTGTTCCCTGGGCTGCTGCTATTGTTGAGGACAAACGTCTCCCAGTGTCCTCAGGCTGCCGTGGCCCCACTGCAGCAGTACAGCCCCAGAGCAGCTGGTTCTGACAGCGCAGCCCTCCGGGCTGTCTGAAGATTGGTAGGTCCCCAAATATTCCTTTCTTTTTTCATTTAATGCATGAATGCCAAGCAGCCACCTTCTCACCCTAAAATTCCTACCACAGTTCCTGATGGAGAAGAAAATTCTGTACATGGCTTGGCCTAGATATACATAACCAAAAAGGATGGAGAAGACTTTCTTGCCCAACGCACATAGTTTATTAATTTTTTGGCAGTTAATATCTAAGTCATCCATTTATGGCTATGGATTTACCAAGGGGAAGTCATGTCAAACTAACCTCATAGCTTTCTATGATGTCATGACTGGTTGGATAGATGAGAAGAAGGCGGTAGATGTTGTCTACCTTGACTTCAGCAAGGTGTTTGGCACAGTCTCCCACAGCGTCCTCATAAGCAAGCTTAGGAAGTGTGGGTTAGATGAATGGACAGTTAAGTGGATTGAAAACTAGCTAAAAGACAGAACCCAGAGAGTTGTGATTAGGGGCACAGAATCCAGCTGGAAGTCTGTAACAAGTGGTGTTCCCCAGGGGTCAGTACTGGGTCCAGTCCTCCTCAATATATTCATCAATGACCTGGATGAAGGGATGGAATGTACCCTCAGCAAGTTTGCTGATGACACAAAACTAGGAGGGGTGGCTGACACCCCAGAAGGCTGTGCTGCCATTCAGCAAGACCTGGACAGGCTGGAGAGATGGGCCAAGAGAAATCTAATGAAATTTAACAAGGGCAAGTGTGGTGTGCTGTACCTGGGGAGAAATAACCCCCTGCACCAGTACACGTTGGGGGCTGACCTGCTGGAGAGCAGCTCTGAGGAAAAAGACCTGGGAGTTCTTGTGAACAACAGGATGACCAAGAAGGTCAATGGCATTCTGGGGTGCATGATGAAGAGCATGGCCAGCAGGTCAAGGGAGGTCATCCTGCCCCTCTGCTCTTCCCTGGTGAAGCCCCATCTGGAGTACTGTGTCCAGTTCTGGGCTCCCCAGTTCAAGAAGGACAGGGAACTGCTGGAGAGGGTACAGCAAAGGGTACAGCAAAGGGCTACAAAGAGGATTAAGGGCCTGGAACATCTCTCCTATGAGGAAAGGTTGAGAGACTTGGGTCTTTTTAGTCTTGAGAAGACTTAGG